>JABCJY010000381.1:0-14376 GCA_013184415.1 Fusarium concolor | reverse complement strand
CTCAACTGCAACTCGGACGAAAACATATTTGCTTGTTCCAGGTTTCGGCTTCCCTAGAACCAGATAGGAAAGATTTCCCTGTTGAACAAATCATTGGCTAATGGGTCAATAAGGACCCAAGCTTCATAATGAACCATTCAAGGAAACCTAAAGCAAGCTGAGAATACAATGCATGAAAGGATGCCGCGTCTACCTACGCTAATGCAGTCTTGCAGGTGGAGAAGAAAGTGGTGTGTAAGTGGTTATCCTTGATTTCAAGTCTCTAGCTTCCAGCTGTACGTGAACGGGGCAGGAAAAGAGGAACACGGTGGCTGAAGAAGCGGTTGTTGCTCGAGGTTGCTTTTGACGGGCAACTTTCACAAATACCGGCCATACCCCGCTCAGATTGATTCCTTCCCTCAGCTCTTTTTATCTCCCCCATCAATCTGCTATCTTGCAAACCAACAAAATGTCTAATTTCAACACTACTGCCCCTTCTGCCCTGGAGCGAGATGGCTTCCGAGTCGACGGCTCCTTCTCAGCGGCCCGTGACTTGGTCGTCCGAGCTGATCAGATTTGCATTGGTCTCCAAGATCTCCAGATACAGTTCTCCGCGGTCCATGGGTTACCCGCCTTTATTTACATGGGTGAGAGCCTCGCGGAAGTCATCGAAGCTAGCAACTCCCTCCTAAAAGCAACATGGGAGAAATACGGACGATTCGCAGTCACATCGGATAACCAGACCGAAAAGCCTCGCCATTGTGAGCCAGAGACACCGGATGAAGCAGCCAGTGACTTGGTCGTCCTAGCTGATAAGATTTGCAATGGTCTCCAAGATATCCAGAGACAATTCTCTGAGCTCCACCGGTTACTCGACTTGACTCACATGGGTGAGACTCTTGCGGATATCATCCAAGCTAGCAACTCCCTCCGATCCGCAGTCACATCGGATAACCAGACCGAAAAGCCTCGCCGTTGTGAGCCAGAGACGCCGGTGGTTGTGGAGGGACATGACGCGGACGAAGACGACGAAGACAGTTCTGAGAAGGCTTGCCTGGCTTAACATGTCTTTCATATGTCAGTTATATTAGTTACTCTATCAAATACATTCCTTCACCCAGAAACAACCAGTTTGTCAACCTTGCTAAACTACAAATAACCCAAAAGGAGAGGTATGTTTACTCCGGGAATTTTCACCTTCTGCGGATGGGCCTGGTATTGAGGCGACTGCGAAGGCAAAGCTGCCATGATCAGGGAACGTGGAGATGGAGGTACTCTGGTCTGATACGATTTTAGGGTGCCATTATTCGGGCTAGACCACTGTATTAGAAGGGATACCTAAAACCAACAAAATCGGCATGTTTTGGCCCTGTCTGCACCCATTGATTGTACCAATTCCCGCCGTAGTACCCTCTAAGTGACTTGTTAATTTCGTCAACCAGCGCCACGACACATCTGCCTTCGTTCCTGGCGCCCTTCCCTTGCTTCACGACTTTGACTCTGGATTCAAGAGATATAAAGTCGCAGGCAAACTTTACATAGCAATTGCTCTTGTGACCTAATTCATCATGAGATATCGGTACACACCAGAGTGAGTTGCCTTTTGGAAGCCAGCGGTATAGCTTCTTTTCATGCAATTGTGACACCATTACTTGGTCACAATTTTCTTCGCTAGTAATTCCCATTTCTTCTGCTCCAGTTGTTAGCACCAGCCAGCAGCCTAAGTAAGTATGTATCATCTTACTGAGCACCTGGAAAACCTCATCTGAAACCACAGTGTATGCCGCACCAGTTGGTAGGCTTTCAGGAGGGGGCAAGGCGGGTAAAGAGTGTGCCATAGTAAGATGTCCTTCCAAGGGAGAAGACTACTTGTGCAAATCCTTGTCTGTTCTTGAAGAATCTCCCAAGGGATTTAAATACATTTATATCCTGGTAAGGCCACATGGATGATATTGCCGGTCACTACTCTTCGATACCCAGGAGTCACTGTGCTCGCCGACATTCTCCTGACCCCACTGCGGCGACCAAAGCAATAAGCACATATGAGCGCCTTGCACTGAAGGGAGCAAGGGTATAAATCATGGTGGTGCGTTAGTGTGTACGTGCATGTCGGCCCATGCTTCCGCGTTACCGCCTCTAGCAGGGGGGGCCTACGATCGCTCACTGCCAGTTTTAGAGGCTTTTCTTGGTCTCCCCTCACAAAGGACAGGGCAGTTATGTTTAGATTTTAAATAACAACTAATGATTCAAAGTTGTGTAACTAGTATACAGATCATGGACTCAGTCCTCCTCGAAGAATACCTTGGTATTGCTTTTCCTGAGAATCTCTGATAGCAACATGTCAAAACTGACGGCGGGGATACAGCTCTCAGTCCACCATTGTTCTCTAACAGGGTCGTAACCCTCGACAAGTGCTGGGATTCCAGTTTTCGCCCAATCAATACTGTCCTGCAGATCCGCCAAAGGAAGGATTACGACGCCATTGATTGATGAATCTTGAGGAGTTGCTTTTAAGTCGACGTAAAACTTGCCATATCTAGTGCTGTGATTCCAGCCCTCCTTACAACCCCTCAAGCGCATGAATGGAAGGATAGAGTTTGTTGGCCCGACGACAGCAACGTTTGGCACGAAAATCTCATTCGGCATGGAAAGTCGTTTTTTGGCCGGCTCCAGGGGGACTTCATCTGATGCATGGCTGTCGGTCGGTCCCAGAGCATTTTCTTCTGATGCATGGATGCCGGGAGGGGAATCAACTGGACGGCCTCGCAATTTGAATAGGCGTATGAATTTAGGTTGGAATATAAAAATAGGGATAAAAACAATCCAAGAGAGAATCAATGCAGTGACTAGGAGAGGGATTAAGACGCTGTCAGTTGCCATTTTGAGGGTTTGGCTAACTAGCTTGGTCCAGGCCTTGGAGGAGGTTTTGGAACACCGGTTGTGTCGTGGGAGATTCGGAAGCAGCCTGTTGCATGAGACAAAGTTGATCGAAACTGTTGGGCGAACCAGTGTCTTTGAGGCCAGACTGCAGTTGCCTCGTCGGTTTGCACATTCCTTTAAGTAATATCGCAAGCATATTGCTTTGTCTAAAGTCAGATATCACATTTCTTAATGAGGTGTTGTTGTTGCACCTAATTATACACTATACTTATCTTGGGTGGCTCTGTACAGAGCCACCTTTATATGGGATAGTATATGTTGCCTGAGATGATCTATTAAACGGGACATGTTAAGTTGGTCGCAGGGGTCTGGATATATGTGCTATACCTATCTTGGGTGGCTCTGTACAGAGCCACCTTTATATGGGATAGTATAAATTGCCTGGAGATGATCTATTAAGCGAAGTTGGTCGCAAGGGCCTGGATATATGTGCTATACCTATCTTGGGTGGCTCTGTACAGAGCCCCCTTAACAGGGGATAGTTTATGTCTCCGTTCGAGACGGAGGGGCGTGAGCAGATGGACCAGGATTTCATATGCCAGGGGACCCCGATTATGCACTATGCCCATTTGAGACGGCTCTCTAAAGAGCCGCCCAAAACAGGTATAATGAGGCTGGTTCGCTTTGTTTCCAGGCTTCCCTTTGTCACCATCGATCTCATGCAATGTCCAACCCGTCCCGTCCCTTACCATTTCATGGCAGCGATGACACGGATACCGAGTACTTCGAACTGTTTGTTTTGACCTATACCTTTCCAGCCAGATGTTCACGTCTAATTTCGATGCCTTGGCGTAGGTTCCAGGGCTTACACCCGAGATGTTCGCCGATCCGCAAATAACGATCGGTCCATTCAGATCCAGTTGTACAAGCCTACGCCTCCAACTCGACGTGCCCCCAACCTTCCTAAACTTTCCATTGCGGGCAAGCGGCTTCTGAATAGGATACCGGAAACCGAGAAAGACTGGCAAACAGCCCGGGAGAATCATGGAATCGATGATGAACAGGGGATTCTTTTATTGCTTTCGAGTGTTCAGGCATGTAGCAATTCCAGTGAGTATCCGATATCCGCCCTTGGAACTCAAGCAATCAAGTACACGCGGAGACTTTCTGGTTCGTCCAGTTTTACGGCATTGATCTCGTTTCTATTCATTATTGCTTGTCATTTTGACAAGAGCAATGGCGCGGATAAGAAGGATGTGTCAGCGGCTCTGAACGGTTTTCTCAAGGCTCGGACTGGCGAGGGTCGCAAATACGAGGAGAACTCAAGATTCCCAACGAGGGTTACAAGAGGAGCGCTCAAAGTGGTCGCGCTAATAGACCGCTTGCATGGAAAGCTTGGACATCGCTCCTTCGAGTTGTTAATCCATTTCTGTAAGCCAATGCGCCCCCTCAGTCTACCCATCTCTAATAGCAAAGCAATTTCTCTCACCGACCTAAGCCAGCTGACAGATTACGATATGAAACATATCGAATCCGTTATTGAGCCTTGGCATTCGACAGATGAAATCCAAGCACGCGCGCCTTTCTCTGTTGCGCTCTTGCTACAGTTATGGCGACCAACCAAACGGTTTGTCTTTGTTCTCTTGCCTCTCGCCTGAAATGGCTAACTCGATATAGCCTAGATCAGATTGGGGAATCTCTCGGGATATGTCTCAATCAAGTAGAGTCCAATAGACTCTCTGAGGTGCTTGAGAGACGAACGCTTGGCACAAGCTGGGACATGGGTCCCATGTTATGTTCCGATGCTGGGCAAATCGAAGAAGCCACTGGCTTTGCATTATCTAGATTGAACCAGGATCTACATTTAGAGGAAGAGACGCTTCCCAGTCAAAATGTTGGCTTGGAGCACAACGAGCAGTGGCCAGGCATATTCAAGGTTAGAGGCTTCTTCGAGAGCAATGGGACGCCTGAGTTTTCTCATGACCAAGTCTAGTCTGATTTCTCAAATAAAAACATCACATAATCAGCTATGTGTCCTTCTGCTGGCTTAAACACAAGGCTGCCTTGAAGACAGTATCGATGATCAATCCTCCACTGATAACTTGAGGCCAATTCGTGCGGAGCTGTGCGAACGTACACCTCACATGCTCGGATTGGATATATGTAGCCCACTTGGCCATCCTCGATTTCGATGTAACCCTTCTTATGGCGAAGAGTGTATTGGTCGATTCGCAGGTTTGCCTGGGGTCCAAAGAATTGCTTAAGGCCCAGGACCTCGTTGGTCAGTGGCTTAGATGTGGAAAAGAAGCTGGTAAGTACCTCGGTTCGTTTTGTCTCTTCCTTGAGAGTCAAAAGCTCTGGACAGGCGGGGAAAACCTCGTAATCGGGTGCGTCGATATTGGCTGTGGTTGGCTGGGTGGGCTGGCGCGGTTTCTGGCTCCCGGCTGCTGCTATAAGAGTCTGGGTTTCCTTGGAAATTTCATGCTTTGTAATAATGCCCATGGCACAATCGAATAAGTTTTACGACGTTTTGGTGGTGAGTGGAAGTTAAGTGAGCGTGGGCGCGTGATGCTTGAGGTTAGTTGCGGCCTGACATTGATGCTGGATGGAGAAAAAGATGATCCATTGATATCTTATCTCGGCTATCTAATCACACGTGGCTCAACTCCATTCCAAGCACTCATTTGTCTCCTGTGACGAATGACCCCACAAAGCCTTATTATTCATCCAATTTAAATTCCTCGGTGGTCTGCGATTCCATTTGACGGACTGGTGTTGCTGGTCTTGATCAGATCTTGTAAACAATATAGCCAAACTCATAAGATAATACCAACCGCTCTCTGTATCACCAGAATGTTGCTCATTTGTATTTTGAGCTTCAATGGTCTGTCCATTCGTTTCGGATCCGCTCTCCGTAGGTTGAGCCTCTTGGGTAGAACCATTGGCATTGTTTTTGGAATCTGTGTTAGACATCGTAGCGGTTGAATGTGGCCCAGATTCTTTTGCCAACTCACCCTCGATCGGTCTCTGGCAGGCTTTAAATAATCACAGAGACTGAGAATAAAACCAATAAAGTGCAGCTCACTCGGACCATCATGGGCTGCATAACGGGCTAGACCTTGTATTCCTGGTGATTCAAGTATCGGTCAATTTGGTTATTGAGACCAACATCTTCTCTCAAAAAATGCCAGCGTATTTTGTAACTGAGATGTGATGCGACTGAGTGGGGTAGGATACAGTAGTGTCTGGTGTGGTGGAGACAAAGCAAGTGCGTCTAGCCTGGTGGATACTAAGCACGCTTGTCTAGCTTAGTGGAGACAGAGCATGCAATGTCTGTTCAGGTTATTTCTAGGTTGCATCAAGTGATAGATGAGCTGATAATAACGTATTGATACGAGGTGCGGGATTTTCATTCATGTACATACATTAAAGACCTTGACGCCTCCAAACACATCTGTTCAATACCCACACCTTTAAACATTCTTGCTTTGGACCCACACTTTCAACCATTCCTTGCCTGCTGCGCCATGACCATCTTCGATGAAATCACAAGATCGACGGTCCAAGGACTGCCAAAGGGGAAAAGGGACCAGTTAATCACTTCCTGCCGCGGTTTACTTCGGCGAGCATTAGCATCAGAAGCCTTGAGCGATGCCCTGGCCCTGGAGCAGCAGGAAAACTTCTATGGATTTGGAAACGCGTCGCTGCAGCGACTTCAAAATCTATCGTCGAGTTTGGCTCGAGACAATCTTGACCGGAACTTGGCTTCAGTCCAGGAGCTCGACATCCCTACAATCATCACATTGGGCTTATGTCTATCACCAACAAAGATCAAAAGGATGGACAAAGATGACCTCGAAGAGGTTATCTGTCAGGCTAGAGAAATTGGCTCTCGGATGCAACGAACTTTCTACAATTTTGGTGAAGTTTCCCAAGCTATTCATTCGTCTGGCAATTTATTTCTGATCAATGGTAAGTTTATTTTGAAATAATATGTCAGTAAAACTAAGACATCTAGGATTTAACAAGCTGTCGGGGGAATACTTCTCTTCCTTAACCGGAAACCTTTATGTGACATGGAACGGCATCGCTGCTTATGCTGAGACAGTGCCGCACGGGAATAAATTTCAAGAATTGACTGCCCTTGCCCTGAATCGAGTAGCCACGGTCTACCTATCGCTGTCAACGACGGTTGACGATTGTGGCATCCGCTTAACTGCGCTCTTCAGCGAGACCCTACTTCAGGATCTTTTTGGGTACCGACCCGAGAATAATTGTGGAGGTGAGCTCACCTTTCAGGCTGGAGGCGTCCACTAATGCCTGGAACAGACCGAGTAGAATTATCGGCAATTACGCACCAGGTTGCGCCCATTTTAGGTGAAGACGTATTCCTCTCGATCCAGGCTACCACTATCTGGCAAGGGGTTGGCCAAGTGAGAACATCTTGTGTCAAGGCTATGGTCTATGGTGGGCACAGCATTGTGATTGATATAGTGGTAGCGCGTCGGGATGCTATTGAACTTGTCAATCGGGGGGCCAATCACGTGGTTCAAAGTGGAGTCCTCCTTCCATCACATTGATTGGTGTGTACTATCAGACCTTTTTATCTTAGTTTTCTTCTTTATAGCCTGACATTCAACACGTCATCTGCAGCATCAACCATTCTGAGTGGTTGTGAATCTACACTGGTTAGGCCCTCACTTGGGTACCGACCTGAATATTTAGAGTCAGACCCTGCCGCGAATGAACAAGGCATCATACAACAGTCCAAACAGGTTGAAGCTGTAATAAACGATGGCCAAGACCACCGCAGACGATCTGGTTCGTGAGCGCAGTCCTTGTGCATACCCCAGGCTTATACATCTTAGGAACGTCTCTGGATCGACTTCACGAACGAGCCGTTTCAAGACGGGCAGCCCAAGAAATTCCACGAGTACCCCGCTGGGTCGATCGACGACTTTGATTGCGACGCCGACTGCACGGTTGTGACATTTGTGCAGGACGGGAAGGTGCTGTTGACGAAAAGGGGTCCGGGACATCTCTCGAATGTGCCAAAAGATATCAATATCTTCGCCCGAAATGGAATAACGAAAGGAACGAAAAGACCGGAAGAATCTTGACAAAACACGCGCCGTGGCTCACTGTTTTAATTGCTCAGGTGCGGGGAAGGAGGTGCGTGGTGGCGAACATTTCCGACATGCAATTCGCTGGAGTGACGTAGCTCGAGACCTATCGATAAGACATGTCTTCTTATCAGTTACCTGGCCAATAAAATTTCCTACATTCTGACCCCTGCCATCCCCTGCGTGGCTCACACTCCTCCCCTGCTTTTCTACTTATTCTCGAGATATGCGACAACAACCACTGAGAAACTGCTTTCTTAAGTGAATCAATCACTATTGCGAGCCTTGTTTATGCCCCCTACCATGGCCTGTTACTGTTCTATAATGTCAATTGTAAGGGTTATATCTTCTTTCCCCTTCAATGCTCTGAACTAAGCCTGTTTGATGGGGCGTGTAACGGTGCTCCCCAACGTCAGCTGCTATCCTTCGGGGCGCCCTGATCATCAATCTCAGCTCACTTACACCTGTAAGTGCTAGACCCAATCGATTTATACCCCTGCGCTTTTGAATCCCTACCTACCTCTTAGCACATCCCAGGCTAAGCTCAACCCTTGCCGCCATGTTTCACTCCTCATGAACTGACCAACAATCTTAAATAAGCTGTTCTTAAAATGGCCCGGCCTCGCTGTGTCATTCGGTCTCCATCAGACTTCATCAACTGCAGCCATGACCGCCTCTCCTTCTTCACTGTCTGGAAAAGACTTTCCTTTTATCGCGCTGTCGATTGATGAAAATGGCAATAAAAGGGAAAGTGAACTTCCATTGTGCCAAGAACAGGTTGATGAAATTTGCGAGTGAGTACTTTCCTTCGCGCTTCTGGATCTTGTGTTAACCAAACAAAGCCAATCGCCAAAACTCGTTTACCTATTCTATACAACCCTTGAAATCGACAAAGCTCTTGAACTTGGATCTGCGTCGGTGACAATCGCGGCCATCGAGGATCAGAAAACATGGGAGAGAGATATTGATGACTGGCTCGCAAATAAGCATTATAGATCCATTGAGCGACAGAAGCTTGATAGCGAGTTCTTCTTCGACTGTCACCAAGGTCTGAACAACTTTGCAACATACTCAGATGGGCTTCGCCACATACGCTCTTGTGATATGGAAAATGAATTGGGACATAGTTCTACGAAGCTCTCCAGGTGATTATCATCCTCATCTTCGAGTACTTTACTGACCGCCTCAGTCAATGTTGGACCTTTGAATTGGCTACACAGTTTTGTATTGGCTGTCATTGCTATTATCTCAAAACCGAAAAACACAATTGCGGCCAAGACGCACGCGGGTGTACGACATGCCTAAAATCGTTTGACCAGGATCTAAACTTCAGACGCCACATCAGGACCAAGCATCCTCCCATCTCCTCATCTGCAAAGTGGTCTGGAGCCGAAGTGAAGCTAGGGTATGACCTATATTTACTACGTTACAGCATGCACGATATAGATGCCGAAATTCCTGGAAGATCCCCATCTGCATGGGGAACGGCTATACGAGAAGGCGTATTTGGCTGCCCAGACACGTCATGTCAGGCAATTTATCCCGCTCGCCAACCATTTAGAAACCACGTCAACAGTATGAGGCATAGTGACACCCTGGGATTATACCACTGTTACATATGCGACGACAACCATCGATGGCCGCATATCTGCCTTGGGAAACAGCGCGAACTCGATTTGGGGGACCGTGAACTGATAAGTGACTTTTACGAGATGCAGCTATTTTTTCTCCTTCAGTACACCTGTGGAGACAGTCCAAGATTTTGGATATCAGATGGTGCCAAGATGGCTGACGAAAAGCCCTTTGGTAATACTTACTCCTCATTCCTCCGTTCAAGGGCTAATTGGAACTAGAGCTATGTTCTGCCTTGAGCGACTATCTCCGGGATAAGATAAAAGGCAAGCCGGCTGCGGCAAATCTTTGGTCGCCACTAGGAGGCCACATACTTGGACAAAGGATACTTGAACAGTTGTTGATGGTAGCGCAACGTGAAGAGGAATTTAAAGCAGCTAAGCTAACGATTCAATTCATGCTTTCTGGTCCACCAGACAGATTTATTACCGTATCATCTGGAAACCTCGAGTGGTTTAGAATCCTTAGATCTAAGGCGCGCCGTGGAGTAGCCAAGCCACGTCTAAGAGCTATCGATATGGGCTTAGTTGTAGAGGTTTAGAAATTCGGTACTGGTCTTAGTTTGTAACTCTATTACATATATTCTGTCACTCAGTGTATTTGAGCCGAGAAAACGGCATTTGAAGGTGTGAGGTGCTATGCGTCGAAGATGCCATGTCTGGGGGGAGAGAAGTTGATCGTGTCCCGTATCAGAGCTCAGAGGAATAGATACTGAAGAATAGAATATTGTACGTGAAGTCGAGAGCCGCATGCATTCGCCGAGGATCACTCCCATCTTGTTATTCCAGTTGATGTCTTGTTGCTCGAGCGTCGGACCAGCTACTGAGACCTTAGAGGTGGATAGATGCTCAAGAGACATTTGTTAGGTGCCACTACACAAGCAAGTGATTTATGTGTTTTTCGATGGATCCTATTTCTATATTCTAAGTGGTTTCCCACAGGTCCTGAGATCGCAAATTGATCCGCTATGGGGGTTCTAAGGACGCAGTTGGAGTAAGGGCTACCTGTGCATTCGCCAATCACATTTCCATGCTCACGACATTGCCTTGACAATGAATTTCCATTGCACGCTTGATCTACATTGAGATCTCGACTTACAATGCTCGTTATGACAGGGATGGAGAGTCCTGGGTCCGGTAGCCCGTAATCACCCATCCATGAGCACCAACCCTCCACATGTGCCGTGAGCTGAGATCTGCGTTAGTGGGCACCACCAACTTCTTGCACACACGCCTCCCATGTCCTTCCCTTCCAACTTACAGGGGCAAGTCTGTAAGCCGCCACTTGGCTGAGTGTCCAGATATCTGCTCAAATAGACGAAAGTCCCCAGGCAGTAATGCTCTATTTGCCTTGGAGCATTACCTTCGTTTACCAACGATGGATCGCAATGCTAATCCCCCACTGCAAAACAGCAAGAGAAAAGTAAGTTGTCTATTTTAATGTTAGGTACTTACACTGACAGTTCTTAGTGCGAGCAAGACTTGCCTTACCAACATGGCAAGAAACGAAAGGTACCATGCCAATGGCCACTTGCCCCAAGTCATATGCGATGCGACGAGTCATTCCCACTCGGGTTGGAGGATTGCATCTGTCTTGAAGCAGCCAAATTGACGCCAATTGATCAATCGTGAGTTGCACCATCACACTCTTGATCAAACTAACATCTCTTAGGGCCCCGTCTGACACTACGTCCTCGTCGCCGCCTGATTTCTCAAATGAAATAAGATGCGAACCCTCAATGACCACCAACGATTTGTTTCAAATACCCACTGGTAGGTAAACTTTGTTTAGGAAAAACAGAGTATTAACAACCAACCAGAATTTGTTATCAGGAGTCAAGAGCAGATATACTCCGCCGAAGAGTGCCAGAAATTGGCAACTGCTTACACGAACTCTCCTTCATCAATAGATTCGGCATGGGCAACCTCTTACACGAACTCTCCTTTCCCATCGGCATGGGCACCTGATTGCACGACCTCTCCTTTCCCAATAGATTCAACATGCCTTTCGGAAAGTCGGTCCACCCCAGAGCTTGCTCATATGCCGCCGTTAGACGAGGTGGTTTCAGCGCCAGTAAATTCTTATAGTATCGCCTGCCCTGCTATTGAGAACACTGCTACTGAATCCGCCAACGAGTCTCTCACAGCCAACACCAACCCCAGCACTCAGAGCACACTCGCAACCAGGGCCACAGCTAAGCCGGTTGCTGAAATGTATGTCGTATTACTGGCATGGTTCGAATCATCTAACGTCTTCCAGACTTGCATTAAATTATGATTACCGTAGTGTGATAAAGCCATTATGTGGAATCGTGTTTTACCACGACAATCATTACTATGGCCAGAGCAGTCTCCCATCCTATCTCAAACAGCAGCTGCGCTATTGGGGCACAGACTTTTTCGATAGTGAATCTTCAAGCTTGTGAGTTTAATTCTTTAACTTATTTCGCTTCTAACCCTTTTCTAGTTTTGTAACGCCCTTAGAGTTCGGCTTATGCAAAGAGGTTTATATTAAGGATCAGCTCCAACTAACAGCCAGCTTCTCTCAGAATATATCGGACGGTTCTGTTATAATTACCTCGTATGCGAGGATAAAGACCAAGCAAGACACAGACCCCATCTCTATACCTCAAGAAAAAAATGGACAACAATGCTGCATCGTTATTGACCGCGCTCAGTATGCAGATACCATCATTGTCTTCAAGCACGGAAATGAATATATAGCGTCTTCTCCAGTTAAGTGAGTTTCGCCTGACCGCATATATATAACTATGCTGACCAACATCTAAAGGATTGGCTGGACTGCGGCTTTTGAAAAGACACTTGCTTCTCTGATGCACCGCGGGTATGAGAAGCAAAGCATATATGACAAATTCCCACATGACGTACATCCTTATATTGAAGAAGAATATAGATGGCTTACGGAGACAGATGGGGAAAAAACAAAAGCTACACGAAATACAGTTACGGGCCTCGTGAAAGCGGCGACAGAAGTGCATTGGCGAAGAGATCGGTATGGCTTAGGGGACCATTTTCGTGGATGGCGATTTGCTTCATTTCGCGACCTGTGGCGAGATGTATGTAGATCCCAAAAGCGGGATGTTGCATTGTACTTCGATTAGAATTCCATTACTGCACATAATAGTTATCTTAGAGCAGCCTCCTCGCCTCCTCCTCCATGACCTCAAGTCTTGCGTGGGATAGATATTTGAATTGAAAATGACCTCTTTCGATATCATTACATACTATACTTGTCTTCCAGTAGCCTCCTCGCCTCCTCTTTCAGGGGCCCATTCTCCAAGTCCTCAAGCGGCTCCCAAGTATCTTTCCAGCGCACCTTGATAGACTCTGGTGTCTCCCCGACGATGCCCTTGACTCTCATACATTTATCGGCATCCATCAAGTCATATCTTTCCCACGTATCCTTCCATCGGACCCTGACTTGCCTATCATTCAGTGATCGCCCCAGCCTCACACCCAGTACACGTTTCGCAACATACAAAACCAGGGGTTCTTGTACAGGCACAGCTGGCTCATCCACAGGAACCTCGATAACTGTGCAGGCAACAACTTTGACTGGCATTATCGGTCGCCGAGCCCGGCACAGCGGGCATTTCCGGATGAATCCTCGCCGGCTGGGACCATGACAGCGGAGAAGATCGCCTACACACACGAAACATAATGCATGGCCTTCGCGGACAGGACTCTTTCGGCATGTGTAGTAGCAATCCGGAAAGCCTCCGAAGCAAATCGCGCATTTGGACCACTCGTGCTGCCTCGTCTTTGGTATTCCTTCAAGTTTCGTGACTGCGCAGTCGTCACATAAAAGCTGGACCGTGTTATTAAGTACAGAGAGAGGAATGTAAGAGAAGCGAACCTTATGATTGTGTGATGCTCGCCATTTCGGCCCGTCATCAAGATGCTTGAGGCAGTTCCAACAGCAGTCCCAATGCTGAGATTCCATGTTGAGTCAATTGTCGTAGGAGGTATGGAGAGAGTGGAAAGGGATGAAGAAGTGAGGACAGAAGGTGGGAGACGTGCTGCCTTTAAGTACTCAGAGTCAGCACTGTGGTCACGCGCCATGCCCTCGAATGGGTTAATGCCATCGTTCGAGTTGGCTACCATGGCCAACCACAACGACGTGCACAGGATGTGTATAGTTGGCTCATGGCTGATGTCAGGTCGGGCCCATGGACGCCATCCCAAACATAGAGCCAGCGATGACTTCTGGGAGCTTGCCCAACCTCTTGACCGTGTGCTGTGAATTGTTTCCTTCTGATACTGTCATTGATTGAGTTGTCCACCTCCTTATGTTGTGATAGTTATGCCTTCTTTAGCCATCTCCATCATTCAGTACTCTTTAACCCTGCTCACTGGCTGGGCTCCGAAATCGCCAACTTGTAATTCGCTATTGGACTGGCGCTGAGGTATATAATCTCCTTAGCGGAGTGTTGAAGTTGAAGAGCGTGTTGCTTCCGGCTGCCTTTGGAAGCTCCTGGGATGTGGTTGGCGACTTTTTCCGATGATCTACTTCAACCACTTTGTCCTGGTCCAGTGCCTCATTGAACATTGTGCCCATGCCATAGAACCGACGTTTTAGGGGGCCATCGTGGTCATAATCATCGTCTCGGACTGTTCGCGGGTGCGGCTAAAACATTTCGCAGGATCGTACTCCTTATTGCTCACAACAGTGAGGGTAATCAAAGGGTGGGTGGCTGTCCGTGTCGAGTCGTGTCGAGCTGACCCGTGAGAGAGCACAGTTA
>JABCJY010000376.1:0-96141 GCA_013184415.1 Fusarium concolor | reverse complement strand
CTTGCTAGGCTCGGTTCAACAGGTCTTTAGGTGGCCGACGTTACTAATGACTTAAGCCTATGTATTATAGCTAATGCATTTAAGCTTCAACTAGTGGCATTCTTTAGTACTTTCTCAATGACAGTATTACTAAAAGGGGCGACTTACTTTACTTGCGTCCTTGGTCTAACGGCTCCAAACGGGATCTTAAGGAGGCATAAACCTCAAATCACCCACAGGAGGCGCAGCATAACGAATTCCAAGTCATTGGGTAACACCGTTTCCAAGATTCTCTCCCTTGTACTCGCTATACGATATATTGACAATGGGTGCCACAGTATTAACAAAAGCAAACAGCACCAGCGTCATCAGTAAAAGGAGGCGAGACCGAGGATCAATATTGGACTGATTGAATTCGACCGTAAACAACTTGTTGTAAATGAAAGTCACAGGACTGATCAGATCCCTCTCACAGATCAAGCCCACCTAACCTTTTAACCAACCCAACAGCCTCAAATCCAGAATAACGCCCCTTTTGCCATCTTAATACAGAAACCAACTAACCTCATGGACGTTTGGAGCTGGGCCTAAATCTTGACATGAGGCTGTTTGATATGGGACAAAGCCTCGGATCTGCAACGGGAATGCGAGGCGAACCGTCCAGCTGGCCAGCGTTGTTGGTTGTGTTAACCTCCAATTTAACTTTTCAAAACCAAGCCACCAGGAGGCCATAAAGCGAGAACAGTGTAATGAATCTTGATTGATAGAAGTCTAGAATCTACGAGAAGAAAGAAAATTGCTTCACTATCGGGCTTTAAAAATGTGGCAATTGGCGTTCATTAATCTCTTTGTCGGTGGCTCGCAACTTCAAGGTGAATTTCTGTTTAACTTGAACAGTTGAAGAGAGGATGAGGTCCATCGAATAGATCAGCTCTTAGGTGTGAACTATTTACTTAGAGGCTATATTCAGCCGTTGGCAGGGGCGGCAAGAGAGAGCATTTGCCCTTGGATCATGCTATTGTGAAAACGATGCTTCAATGCAAGCGACTAGCTAAGATTGCTGCCTTTGAGATACAAGAATTTACTATTAATCCATATCTATCGGTCCAAACGAGTTTATATCCTTATCGGGGTGGGAAAGCAGTGATGACGGCCTTCGGGAGAAATTGAGGAAACGAAGTCAGATGGAGAGGTGCAGCCCTCCAGCCACCAAATGTTGGTGGATTCAATAAAAACTCGAAGTACTGGTGGCGTTTAAAAAGCCGTCCCTGAAAGCTGGGCTAATATGCCAAGCCATTGATGTTATGAATGGCTTTTTGGTTTCCAGATTCTGGCCACCCTCTCGCGTTAATTGCGAGCCTTTCCGAGTCAGTCGGCGGAGATTCATGGTTGATATTTCATGTCTTAAACGGAAGTGAACATTCACTGTTTCGTGTTAGCCAGAGGCTGTTGGTGAGTTGCGGCTTGCGAGTTTGCCTCATGAATGACGCTCTATTCGACTTGCCTCTGTCGCAGCATCAAGTCTTGATATATAATTTCTATCTTTTTTCTCTTAGAATATGCCAGAAAAGGGAAAGCAAGCGCTGTCACGAAATATGGCACCAGGTGTTTGCTGATCACGCCGCATTCGCTTACCACAGAGCGCCTTTAGCCATTGCATCTATGCCAAGATAGACTTGAATCTAAACTTCCTGGGTCGAGAACCTGAAGACAGGTTTCGTTCCGGGCCTCTTTTGGATACCTGACAGACTATCAATAGGTTTTTGTCTTTCATTTCAACTTGATATTGAAATCTGTTCTGTATATATGTCTCGAGCATTGCCAAGATACTAGTTAGACTCTATCCAGTTTTCAATGCCTCAGTAAAAACCACATGTCAAATTTTTCAGACGGTTTGGTAGCCATTACCCAGCGATCTCTTCGTGTTATATTATCAGGAGTTTCAACAGTTCCCTGGCGAAAATCACATCAGGCATAGTAAACACAATCTTATGCATCTTGCATAACGAATGATATGAGCAGGATGGTAGTGATAACAGATCATGAGCCTCTAAAGTTAGAAGCTCACACTAACATATCAATCCAAACAGTATCTGTATATATTCTTGTACACTAATAGCCAGCCGGTCAACTAGCCATTGGTATTTTCAGTCTGTAAATAAAGCCGGGAGAACCCAGAGTTGGGGTATAGAACAAATTGGAAGGGAAAGTAAGTCAACTCAGTAGCAATAGACCTAGCGCTTCATCAAACCAAGCGTACTATGAGCAGATATCAACTATTGGGAGACATTGAAGATTAAATATCCAATCCCTCATGTTGTTTAAGACATTGCTTAACTTAGTATAGTCACCGTGGTAGTCACTACTCTTCTCGGCCCCACCAGCTAGCTACCTAGCCACCTTAGCTTCTTTCCTTATCTTATCTGTCGCAAAAAAAATAATCATTTTTAGCCTTCTGCCATTCATCCTGCTAATCTTCTGCAAACTTCCTCTTGATCGATTCTAGGAAGATCCAATGGCGCCAACATTGTCCTCTCGCAAACGAAAGGTTCCTTCGGAACCTTCTCCTGTCGAAGACGAGCTCGCTGGAGTGGAATTAGATGGTGTTCTGTCCCAGAGCGAAGATGGATCCGACGCTGAAGAAAGCGACTTCGAGAATGGGCCAGTCGGCGAACTCTCCGGAGGAGACGACGATGACGAAGACGAAGATGATGATGACGACGATGCACACAGCGAAGATGCTTCTTCCGATGCGGATGACAGCTTCGGGGCTCCTCCCGCACTCGACAATGATAACTCCGAACAAAACTATCGCGTCGTCAAGGATGCCAATGGAGGGGAGCGCTACGAGTATGCTGAGATCGATCCTGTCTACGATAGTGATGATTCGGATGCTCAAGGACCTATCAATACCATTGGAAATATCCCTCTCTCATTCTACGATTCGTATCCTCATATTGGATACGATATCAATGGCAAGAAGATTATGCGACCAGCCACTGGGGAGGCCCTGGATGCCCTCCTTGACAGTATTGAGATTCCAAAGGGATGGACTGGTTTAACAGATCCCGAAACTGGAAAGCCTTTAGATCTAACTCAAGACCAACTCGAACTTCTCAAGCGACTACAGATGAACGAGGTTCCGAACGAGGGTTACGACCCCTACCCAGTATGTTCCCTCATTTGTTCTGGTCTTGTGCCTAGTATCGCTAATCAGATCAGAACATGGTGCCATATTTCACTAGCATTGAGGAAAAGATGCCTCTAAGCGCCGCTCCAGAGCCAAAACGTCGATTTGTCCCTTCAAAGCATGAGGCAAAGCGAGTTGCCAAGCTTGTCCGAGCCATCAAGGAGGGTCGCATCCTGCCATACAAGCCTCCTGGGGAGCGACAACGAGAAGAGGAAGAGAAGGAGGAATCTTACTATGACGTTTGGGCTAACGAAGAGCCCCAAGACCCCCATGTGATGAACATTCCGGCCCCCAAGCTTGCTCCTCCTGGATACGACCTTAGCTACAACCCACCGCCGGAATACTTGCCGACGGAGGAGGAGAAGGAAGCATGGAAGAATCAAGATCCCGAGGAGAGAGAAAAGGAGTACATGCCTGCCAAGTTCGACTCGCTGCGCAAGGTCCCTGGCTATGGCGAGTTCGTCAAAGAACGTTTCGATCGCTGTCTGGACCTCTACCTCGCCCCACGAGTCAGGAAGAATAGGCTCAACATCGACCCCAACTCTCTTTTGCCTAAGCTTCCTCGACCTGAAGATCTTAAGCCATTCCCTACACTCAACCAAACTATCTTCCGCGGACACGATGGTAGGGTTCGTTCTGTTGCATTCAGTCCGGACGGTGAATTCGTGGCCTCTGGTGGCGACGACGGTACGGTCCGCGTGTGGACTCTCAACGGTCACCAAGAATGGATGGCCAAGCTCAGCAGCGAGGAGCCTGTCAACATGGTGCGATGGCGTCCCAACAAAGACACCCTCATTCTCGCAGCTGCCGCTGGAGAGGACATGTTCTTCATGATCCCCTCAGTTGCCAGTGATGCTGTGGAGAAGGCCAGTCGTGAAGTTCTCGATGCTGGCTTCGGCTACGCGACGAATGGCGCACAACCCAGTGCAGCTAACGGCGTCAAGAAAGACCCCCCTGCAAAATGGTCGCGACCAGGAGTCAAGCTCGAGTCCGCCGGTGTACTTCTCATGGCTACTGTTAGATCAACGATAAAGGTCATCAGCTGGCATAGGCGAGGCGAGTTCATCTGCTCTGTTTCCCCGACTGGACAACGGAGCTCAGTTGCCATTCATACCCTTTCCAAGCATCTCAGCCAAATTCCGTTCCGAAAGCTATCTGGTCTTGCTCAGACAGCTCAATTTCATCCTTCAAGGCCATTGTTCTTTGTTGCCACTCAGCGCAATATTAGATGCTACGATCTTCAGCGCCAGGAACTGGTTAAGGTTGTTCAGCCAGGCGCCAAATGGATCTCCTCCTTTGATGTTCACCCTGGCGGTGATAACATCATTGTCAGCTCCTATGACCGGAAACTATTGTGGCATGATCTCGATCTATCTGCTCGACCTTACAAGACGATGAGATTCCATCCCGAGGCCATCCGCGCTGTCAAATACCATCGCAGCCTTCCTCTATTTGCCGATACCAGCGATGATGGAACATTACAGATTTTCCATGGCAAGGTTGTGAGCGATCTTATGGAGAACGCTACTATTGTGCCCGTTAAGATGCTCAGAGGCCATAAAGTAATCAACAAGCTGGGCGTCCTGGACGTGGATTGGCATCCCAAACACCCATGGTGTCTCAGCGCCGGTGCAGATGGAACCTGCAGGCTCTGGGCATGATCAAAAGTTTGGGGGGAACAGATACACACTGTGAAGGGGGTGGGTGATCAGTTTTGGTCGCGGTGGATTTTCCCTTCCAGCGATGGCGTTAGGACAACAGAAAATTATTACATATCACACCAGCTCTCCAACAATCTTTACTCGTTGTGTATGCTAGTGTTTTCTAGACTTCTTGTTTTGCATTATCATATATTGGAATTGATTTGAAGCAATTCGCATGTCGTATCCACCTGCATCCCACTATCAACATGAACACAGAAGATCACTACTCTCGATGGCCATTTGATGTCTATAAAAGTCGTAACACGTTTGATACATAGCTCGCATCTGGCGGGAGTGAAGAAACCAGAGGCACAACTTCACAGAAGATAAGGAGACTTGCTACGTGATTAATAAAGTAGGTTTCGCAAAACATAACTGCCTGCTCCAAGCTAACGTCCCTAGAAGTATCATGGACTGCACCCTTCTTGCGGCTGAACTATCATCAGCTATAACAGCATCATCTCGCCTTTTCACCAGTGGCTGACTACCACAACTGTCCTGTGCTACGATCGCTCAAGTCTTCAGTCACATGAGTATGGAACTCACATGAACTCATGCTTCGTCAAGCTATTACAGCTCCTCACGAATCTTGGCCTTGGCATCGGCTTCCGCCTCAGTGGCCTTCTGCTTGGCAGCTTGGCCACCAAGCTGGAGCTGGCCAGTAACCCAATTGTAAGTATCGCGAGCAGTTTCTCCGAGCTTAGCGAAGAAAGTTCCAGCCGGGGAGCTGGTGCCATACTTGAAGTAAGTGGATTGCTTTCGTGCTTCGGCCTTCAGGTCCTCAAGCTTGGATCCTTGAGGCACAGGCACACCATAGCTATCGAGGTAAGCCTTGAGGTCAGCCTCGGTCCACTCATCAAAGGCATACTGCCTGGCGGAGTTGGTGGCAGAAGTAAGGTAACTAGTTGCAGAAGCCCAAGTTGATCCACCAGCCGAAGAAGCTGAAGAGTAGGCGGACTGGGCAGCGGCGTAGAGCTCATCGCGAGTAGCATCCTTCTTCTCGGCGACTTGCTTAGCAGCGGCATCTCCATTACGTTGAAGGTACTTCTTCAAGTTGTCGTAGCTGAAATCATCGAAGGTCCATGCGTTTCCGCCGTGATAGGCAACGTGCGCATTCTTGCGGACAAGGGCCTCGAGCTCGCTCTTCTTGGATCCCTGGGGAACAGGAACACCACGAGCGTCAAGGTAGGACTTGAGACGGCTATCGGACCAAGTTCCTACAGCCTGGTTGAAGGCATCCTGAGCAGCCAGGGAAGCACTGTCAGTGGCCTTGGCGTACTGGTTCTGAGCGTTAGAGGTAGCAGCACCATAAGCGGATGCAGCACTGCCAGAAATGTTGTCACCGAGAATGTCAGCTCTGTGCTTGCGAACGAGAGCGCGAAGTTCGTTGGACTTGGTACCCTGAGGAACAGCAATGCCGTTCTTATCGCAGAATTCTTTTAGCTGAGACTCGCTCCAAGCGTCAATAATCATGTCACTCAGAGTGGCATATGCGCTCTGAGCACTGGCTGTGGCACTGGCGGCCTGATCTTGAGCCTTGAGGTAGGCAAGACGAGAGTTGCGTCGAACGGAGGCAATGAGCTTGTCGCGGTTCATAGGCTGAGGGGCGGGGAATCCGTGGGTATCAAGCCATTCCTTGAGATCAGACTCGGACCATGTCTCGTAAAGCCAGTTACCAGGGTAAGAAGAGGCTTGGTTTGCCTTCTTGGCAACAGTCTCGTAGTTGGAACGGGCCTTTTGAAGCAGAGTATCACGGTGTCGAGGTTGAGGAACTGCAGATAGCGGATTGTTAATTCACTACCCAAGCAACGGCGGGAGAGTAGTATTGAGTAATCTTACCAGGGATTCCATGTTTGTCAGCGAAAGCCTTCAACTGACTCTCAGTCCATGTGTCAAGGATCCAGTCTTTGACATTAAGCCAGGCAGACTGAGCGTTGCTTTCAGTCTCGTACCAGTTGGCCTTGACTTGGGACAAAAGGCTGTCCTTGGAAGCCGCGGCTTCGTTCTTCGTCTCTTTACCCTTTGATTGCAAATAAGAGGCCAACTCGTTAGTGTCCCAGTTGTTGTAGGGTGAAACAACGTAGTTTTCCCAGTTCTTTTCAATCAAAGACTCAAGGTCTTTGCGGTCGGCAGGGGTTGGGTAGGGAACATCGTGATCTGAGAGCCAGCGCTCCAGCTCAGTTTCGTGCCACTTGTTGTACACTGTTTCTGATTAGTTAACGGATCAGTAGAAACGTGAGAGCAAGCTTACCAGGCTTGGAGCCCGGAAACCAGGTGCTAGCAGCGACACCGTTGACGGCTACCGCGGTCAAGACAGCGTTCAAGAATCTCATTTTGCTGCTGTTTGTGCTGCAGACCGACTGGGTTATGTTTCAAGTCTTATGCCTCGAATGATAATGCCAAATCACAAGGAGTTAGGTAAAATGAGGGTATCGCGAGAAGAATCACCTCAAACGTTGTTGGGGTTTGAGTATGGAGAGTTGAAGGAAGATGGAAGAGGGTGAAGAAATGAAAATAGATAGGCAACTCAAGCGAGATAGAAGGTGGGAAAAAGGAGTTTGGAGGGAGCAAGCCACCGGGAAGGAAATCTATCACGTCACTGTGCCGTTGTCATGGGTGGCTGGATCTGGCAGTTTGCACTGAGTAACAGGTATAGAATACTTAGTGCTAAGGCAACAGCTCAACAAAGCTTGGAATACCGATGGGAGGAAGGTGCACTAAACACTGGCAAACAGTTCCACAAGAGCATGTATCACAGTACTTATCATCATTAACGAATGGGCAGCAGCGTCACCATCAGCATCATCATTGTCTATCGTTCATCATCGCAATGTGATTTTGAACAAAGAAGCCTTGGATGAGTGCCCTCCTCAGGCGCCACCATGACGTATCTTGCATAACCCGCCCCGCACAAGCTCCAGGCTCAAACAAGTAAGGTCGGGACGTTCAGCTGCCAGATTGCCCTAGCTGGCCTGAAATATCCTTTCAACAGCACATGCTTGGTTGATTCTTATGTTTAATCCAACCGACGGCTCCAAGCAGATCTCGATTCATAAATGGAACAAAAGCTCCGGTGTGTTGCTCTGACACATCCTGAATATTTCAGATCGCACAGATCGCTCACTGACGATGGAGTCGAGTCGTTGAAGAATGAGCATAATAATTATTCCTAGGATTTATGCTTTCCCAGCTAAGATCACTCGTTTAAGAAGCTCTACCAATTGTACCGATTATCCCAAGTTGACACTGACATTATCAGAATGGTCTGTGAGACTGTATAGTTAGTTGCATATTGGTAATCTTTAAGGTTTTGAGCCACTCCCATTATGCTTTTACTCTCCAGCTCCGGTCTGGCAGCATCGTCAAAACTGGAGTCAGCATACCAACGCAATGCCCATGAATTCCCAGCCAACAGAAGTGTCACCCCCTTCCGAGCGCAATGTGTCAAACTCAATGCATCCTGGATTCAAAAGTTGAGTCCATTTGACCCTTCAAAGTTCGATGCCTCTGAAAAAGGCGGGCATACGCCGAGATAGTGTTACATTTATCTATGAATGCCTTCATCGCCTCTATGCCCCCATGCCCTGCTCGTGTGACATGTAAATCAGCCCGCAATATCTACCAACATCACAATTAAGCGTAGAAGTTGACCGTCTGTACGATTCAGTTAGCAAGAGAGTTCTGCAACATGGGTCAAAGGCTTCATCACTTACATCCTTCTTCTTGGCCTGCACCTCCGCAATGGCATCGACGTAATGTTCGTGGCCAATCTTATTCTTGCCTGATCGCAAAGCGATCATACCAGCCTCCACGCATACAGCCTTCAGCATAGCACCTCCAAATTCATCCGTGCTTCGAGCCAACTCGCCCCAGTTAACACCTGGGTCGACTTTCATCTTGCGAGAATGGATCTTCAAGATTTGAGCACGAGCCTCCTCATTAGGCAAGGGGAATTCAATCTTGCGATCGAGTCGGCCAGAACGTAGGAGAGCGGGGTCCAGAACATCGACTCGGTTTGTGGCCGCCAACACCTTGATTCTGTCGTCTGAGGCGAATCCATCGAGCTGGTTCAGGAGCTCCAACATAGTTCGCTGCACCTCACGATCACCACTCTTCTCGCTGTCAAATCGCTTGGTGCCAACCGCATCCAACTCATCGATGAAAATAATCGCAGGAGCCTTCTCCTTGGCCAGCGCAAAGCAGTCGCGAACAAGCTTGGCACCATCACCAATGAACATCTGAACCAGTTGAGGGCCTGCCAGCTTTAAGAAAGTGGCATCCGTCTGTGCCGCACATGCTCGTGCTAGTAGAGTCTTGCCTGTACCTGGAGGACCATACATCAGTGCACCTGTACGAGTTAGCATCTGTGATCGCTCTCTACAACTTGTGTTCGAGGTTTACCTTTAGGGGCCTTGATGCCAATCTTCTTGAACCGCTCGGCTTCCTTCATGGGCCATACGATCGCCTCCACCAACTCTTCAATTTGCTTGTCCAGTCCACCAACATCAGTGTACTGTTCTGTGGGTTTTTCGTCCACCTCCATGGCCTTGACACGGCTGTCGTACTCGGCGGGAAGTGTGTCGAGAATAAGGTATGAATCCTTGTTGACTCCAATCAGGTCGCCAGGCTTTAGCTTGTCGGCGTCGACGAGGCCAATCAAAGGGAGGAAGATCGTTTGGCGGGTAGATGTCTTGATGACGGCCGACTTTCCAACTCGTGTTGCATCCAGGTCAATGTTGGCACCCTCCTCTGATGATTCCGCTGTAGGATCGAGATCAAGCAGCTCAACAACATTACCGACCAGGTAAGGGAGTTGTCTGCCAACCAAGTTAGCGATGACGCTGACAATACTGTTGGATATCAAAAACTAACCTGTTGTTTTCAATCTTGTCCTGGTTCTCTTTAATTTTCTCGCCCATGGCAGCCTTCTCATGTGATAACCGCGAGAGCTCGCTCTTCATGATGCGAGAGTCGTTCTCGAGCAAACGTTTGCGGGTTTGGATATCTTGTGTGCTCAGTCCAAGAATCTCTTCGTCGAGGATGTCCTCTTCCTCTTCCTCTGCATCTTGCATGTCGGCGTCGCCATCATTAGGCTTCTTCTGATTCTTGTCATCACCTTCTCTCTTCTTATCCTCCTTGTCCCGGCGGTCGAGATCATCGAGCTCCTCAAGAGTCGACATGGTGGGAAATGACGTTGAGTAAATCTGGTAGGGAGGTGAGAGTATGACGATAAGGTCGTATCGGGGGAGTTGGGGGTGAATATACAGTTGTTGTGTTAAAGGGTTGCTGTGGGTTGAAAAGTCAAAAGCTATTGATGCTCCAACGACACCAAAGATGAAGCTGTGAGGTAAGGTAGGCAGTCAGGTCGCGCGTAATCAGCCTGCTCTGCCAGCAACGACCAGGCATTGGCTTCAGTGGCCTTGCAGCACCGGGGTCGGCGGTGGGTTGATCCGGTGCACGGGCCCAAACTGTAAACTCTTGCAATTGCGATCAAGCGACTGTGGGTGATTGTGGAATTTTGATCTGGCTCCAGAGCCAGTAACAGAAATTCATGTATGTACAGCATTGAACCTTGGCTGATAAATATTTGGATTTTGTTCTGATCCATTATAGTTAGGAATCATGGCTTCACGAATATCGCGGGCTGCGTCGCCCTGCCTGCGTCAATTGCGCAGAGAATCCCACCTTTCCTACAGACCATGGGCCACGACTCTTCGTAGCATTTCGACATCGCCAAACTACTCTGCTGCTGTATCCGAAATTCGAAAGCCTATCGATCACGCTCCCGTGACAAAGCCTCCAAGTGCTCGACCTGTCGAAACAAGAAAGAGCCAACTGATTCGAACATACACATCACTACTTCGAACAACTCCCTTGATCTTGTTCTTCCAGCATAGCAATCTGACAGCCGTGGAGTGGGCTACAGTGCGACGAGAACTGAAAAAGGCTCTTTCCACAGTTCCTAAGCCCAATGCGACTCCTGACACTGAACCTGTCGATATCACCCCATTAGTTCAACTGCAGGTGGTACGGACGAATATGCTGCGCGTAGCACTCAAGCTTGTTGAATTCTACGATCCTCAAGCTGCCGCTGCATCTGAAAAGACGACACGAACAAAACGGGGTCCTGTTGTTCATGATCTGTCCGCAGCTGCCTACGATGCTATCAAGAATGCTGAGGTTCCTGAGGATTCAAGTTACGCACAGATCGAGCCCGTCATGGTTGGTCCTTTGGCTGCTTTGGTTCTCCCCGCCGTCTCTCCAGCTCATCTTGCTGCGGCCTTGAGTGTTTTGGCACCCGTTTCGGGCAAATTCCCCGCTCCTTCGAGGAAGAAGAACCCCGGTTACCACGACCCTACCTGTCAAAGTGGCCTTGCCAAGCTTCTTCTTGTCGGTGGCCGCGTTGAAGGCAAGATCTTTGATCAATCTGGCATCAACTGGGTGGGCGGTATCGAGGGTGGTCTGGAGGGCTTACGAGGCCAGTTGGTGGCCATGCTCCAAGGCGCAGGCTTGGGCATCACCAGTACTCTGGAGGGCGGAAGCCGAGGCCTGTGGCTAGCTCTGGAGGGCCGAAAAGTTCAACTAGAAGACGAGACCAAGGGCGACACAAAAGATGGAGAATGAAAAGAGAGCCAGCATTTGCTGAGATAAGATGTACAAATAAGGAGCCTAGCAAAGGCCATGTATGTGTAGATGTACGAACAGCATTTTGGATCGTTAGTACAACGTCTTAAACTGGTTGGCATAGTGGTTGTCTATGATAGGTAACCCTCGGAAAACACTCGATTGCCTTGAAGGCGAAGACCAACAAGTGTTCGAAGCTACTGTCGAGGCTGGTTGGCCTGATACAACATGTGGCTGAAAGGTGTGGCTGAAAGCTATTATGCAGGTACTCTATGCGAAGCTAGAGCAACCTTGACCTACTATCACCGCCCCGCCTCAATCAACGTACTTTGTCGTGATTCACAATACCTCTACCCGTCGAACCCCATGCGTCCTCTCTCTTAAACGTCAGAAATCTCTGTATTGAATCGAAAAGGTTCAGTTGACAGATTTGACTGCCCAAGCACGCTATCACAGATCCATCGTCATTAAGTTTAGTTATCGCATCGCATATTCGGATCAGCAACGCAATTGAAACCGTTACCGGGCATAAAATTTCCCCTGCCGCTTTAATCAATCGTATTTCCATCTTCGCTAGCTATGGACTTCGCTCCTTATCAATCATCTCCGCCGGAGCATTCGCGTGTAACTTCACCCGATTATGCCTCGCCACGGCCATCCTACGATGCCAGACGATCGTTCTCTCCCGTCGCTTCGCCTCCACCACTCCAACACCCACAACCACAACGAGGATGGAGCGGTTTCGATGGTCAGTCGGCCGGTTGGGCAGCTATTAGTCCCGACAACCGTGCATTTGGGACATCCAGCACAATGCCTGGCGCCTATCCTGCTGCTGAAGTCAGCGAGTTCGATACCAGTTTGGGAATGCGCCTTGATTATGAAGCCTGCCTGGCATATGTTGCGTTTCCACCTCTGGGAGCGATTATACTTCTCATATTAGAGCGCAATAGCGACTACGTAAGGTATGAGGAGCTCTTTCTGCCCCCTTCCCCGGAGCTGGCCATATACGTACTCTTATATACAGGCTACTAATACTTGTCTCAGATTCCATGCTTGGCAGTCTGCATTGCTTTTTACAGCAATTATGGTCTTCCATCTCATATTCTCATGGTCATCATTCTTGAGCTGGCTATTCTTCCTTTGCGATATTGCTTTAATCGCTGTTCTTACATTACGGGCTTATAAAGATGCCGAAATACTGGACAGGTACGCGACCTTTCTCCAACTTCATCCCCGCTTCGTTACTGACAGGCCTCTCAGGTTCGAGGTACCATTATTCGGTGCCCTTGCCAGTCGGTTTCTTGATGACGAGTAATGAACAGTGGAGTTACCCACGGTGCTTATGCCGTGCTGTTTTTTTGTTTTTTTTTTGAGTTTAGGCCTCGAGTCTTGTATCCATAATACCCCTTTACTGCTGATGGACTTGCGGTGCGATTGTCCGGGGTTAGAAGCCGATATTCTGTCTCATCATATCAATAGATATGCTCGCGCTCAATTGACAGATTTGAAAGAACTGCAATTCATTTTCAGTCATAAAAAGACAGAAATGGACTACCATATCATGTTTTAACAAAATCTAACTTGAACCCCCCTCAGGGGTGCCTTGACCACTCCACGGATTCAATGTCTTCACAACAGTACCAATGCTCCTAGGTAAATCATGACCACATTTCGGACCTCCTTTTTTCACTTCTCTTCCTTTCTAAAATCTGCTAAGAACGGGTGTCACTGTGCCCTTCAGCGTTGGCTTCTCTGCAAACACAACCTCTCCAATCTTTGTTTCTGGGGCAGTACCCACTTCCAGCCACTTGGCTAGGAGGTCGTTGCTTTCTTTAGGTTTCACTGAATCATCTCGAGTTCCGACTGTGATGTGAGCAACACGGTTTACACACTGCCATTGATCATCTTGGTCTGCGAGGCGAACCACAATGGCCATGATCCGATCATCGAATACAACCTATTCAGAGTTAGTTACTGAAGCTCATGTGTTTATGTTAATCAACTCACTCTTTCAAGCATAACGTCGCATTCGCCAACCTTGCCTTCGGGGTTACCGGCAACCTCTGCCTCCTTCTGGAGCGCGGTGTACCTCTGCCAAAGCTCAGGGTGTGCCTTGCTGGCAGCCTTGTGTAGTAAAGTAACATGGAACTTTGGCTGCACGCGTCGTGTTTGTTTGAGTTGTGTATAAAGCCGGGAAGTTGAAGGGGGAGTAGATTTAAAGGCTTGGTCAAGAACATTATTGACTTCGTGAGCAGAGACAGCAATAGACATGTATTCCAGCTTTCTTGGCTTTTCTGCCTTGGGCTGTTGCTGCTGTTGCTGCTGTTGATTGTTCTTCCTGCCCCTATCAGGTATATCGTGCCTAAATTCTGGCTTGTATCCGAGGGCAAAATCAATTGCGGTATCAAGTGCCTCGGCAGACGGGACCGCTTTAATAAGGTTGGGAAAGACCTTGTGCAGTTGTGTTACAACAGTTTCGAGGTTCTGTCGGCTGCCAGCTGTAGGATCAAGGTCAATAACAGCATCGAACCCATCATCAGGTCGAGTGTGCGGGTTGCAAGCTTCGAATCGGTTGATAAAACCCTCCATCACACCAATAAACTTCTTTTGGTCGGTCGCTGCATGAATAGTCTGGTGGTTATCTCCACGCGCAACAATTCTTTCCTGGGTAACTCGTCGAATCTCATCGATCGAATCTTCGTCGTGTTTGAAGTTCAGGCAAACAAGCTTGGCCGTGGAATGCTGAAGCTTCACATCCGTAATGATCTGCTTCCGTTCATGTCTCTGTGCATTGTTTCGGTCTGCGATCACAGCAGGATGATCTTTGAGTTCGTCCAATACCATTTTTGTAAATCGGGGAGGACGACCTTTGCCAGAGATGTTGTCGTTCTGAATATGGCCCCAGCTAAATAGGTGTGTAAGTCCCATGGCGAGGGTTGTCTTACCACAGCCAATGGTGGCGATAGGGCACAAAATCACATCACGAGTAACCTCTGTCATAACCAAAGGGTCAAGTTCTCCCATATTAGCTGCCTCCGCTCCCTTGAGGTTCTTGAAATTTAAAAAGTCGTTACGGAGAGCGATGATCCCGTGGTTGTTGTTGTACTCTTTTCCCAACTTCGGGTCTGCGGCAAGTCGCCTTCTGGCGTACAGTAGATACTCTTCCGTGATCTTAGTGTGCTTCTTGAACTTTGGTTGTTTGCCAGCAATCAAGGCTTTGGTGCATTCTCGCCATTGTCGGTACATCAGATATGGTTCCTCAAATTTGTACTTGAAGAACCAGTCGCGGTATGGCTGCGAAGAAGGATCATGAGTCATCTTGCAGCGGATAACGAATCCTTCAACGTCTCGGCCATCGTGGGCTCCAGTTTCAGCTACCGCTTCGAGAAAAGACTTAACATGGTGGATGTTATCCATTGTAATAAGACCCGTCTTTTTAAATGCCCATTCGTCGGCAAACTCTTGAACAAAACGACTGGGGTAGGTGGCGAACTCGGGCAGGTTGAGGTTCATGCCGTGAAGGTACAGGCCGGCTTTATCAGGGGTGTATGCCAAGATATGCTCCTCGAACTCGTCGTCACAGAGCTCAGCTACGGCAGTGACATTCCTCTTCCGGAGTTCTCGTGCAAGATCTGCTTTGGTCTTGCCAACGGCTGCCAGCTGTTGTTCTAGGCGCTTCTCTCCGGCGCTGGCATGGCTGACCTGGATGTCATCCCGGTCGCCTGTTGAGTGCTTGCTGCATACGATTAATGTGTCATCTTCCAATCCGGCAATGAAAATGATACAACCGTTCTCCTTGAGCGTCAATTCGTAAGGGCCTTGGGTCCGCGCGATTATGTTCCCCCACGCTGTCTCATGAACCTCGTTCACGTTGAAAAACTTGTCGTAGCCTCTCACGGCTATTTCGTGCTCTTTTCTTCGTGTCTTGGTAGTGAAGAGGCCGCGAGCATAGGTAGGCAAGTCACGTCTTTTGTAATCCCAGTCCTGCAATCGCCACGAGTCGACTTGGATGCCATCAGATGATCCTTTGACATCAAATGTTGTCTTCTTGATAGAGAATCCACCGCGTTTCTTTTCTTTACGGGCACCGTCCAAAGCACGCACCACGCCCGCAACGGCTTGGACGTCTTGGGGTGTGTATGGGGCAGACATTCTGTCAAAGCCTGTTGAGGAAGCTCGAAGATACCGGTAAGCCGTTGTGATTCTACTGAGTGGTGTGAGAAGAGAACGAAGAGAGCGACAATAGGTAAGCATAGGGTTGACGGTAGCGATGGGCAGGCAAGATATTAGACCTTCACCACTTGAGGGTCAATATGTTGTCAAACGACCCGCGCCAACTTATTGCTCCAGTAAACAAGAAGGATTACTCTCTGCAACCTTGGTGGTCACCCACAACTTGAGACACTCACCTTTTTGGTACGGACAGAAGGGAGGTAGGCGTAAGTTGACCCAGGATGATAAACCCGTTGTTTGTAGACTATAGTCCTGTAGGGCTGAACTGTCGCAAGTGTGTTGCAGGCAGCGCACAAAATATGTCTGAAAATAGAGGCTGACCCAAACAGATTCGAAAATTCGCACTTGCGGGCTTCTTATATGACTTGGGTTGCTAGTATTTCTGTAGAGGTCGCTTGAATGAAGTTGTGGCGGCTGTGGTAGATGTGTGCGGGCCAGGAACAGTTCGAAAACTGCCTTGGTGCACCGCCTCAATAAGGAACGGTCTAAGGCCCTCAGAATGAGTCAGGCCGTGATTGGGAAGGAAGGGTCACTCGGAAAGGAGGAGGATCTTCAATCCAGTCAAACTCCTTCCTAGGCTGTCTTTGTGTTTGGGCTCAGAAGTACCTACGGTAGGCAAAGCTATAATACTGAGTCATCCCTTTAATATCAGGCAAGTACAAGTGGGGAGGCAAAAGTAGATGTGTCTTACCCTGGAGAAAGATGAGTTAAGGAAGGCTTGCTGTTTCAGACCGTTAATGAGATATAGATTAAATTGGCGAATTTCGGGGATTTCTAATTTGTGTTATTGGTAGTAGAAGGCTTCGCAAGTTCCAAGCCAGTTTTACACAGTGCCTCGTGGTTTCTGTAAATCTTATCAGTCCCACGTCATGTATGATGGTGAACAGGTGCTTGGTCCCACCTAACGTAACAAGCTACCCCGCCAAAAATCTTCTGCAAGCTCGTAGTTTCCTTCAATTCAACTGGTGACGCGAATAACTCATTATTTATTAACTGAGTGCTGCTTCTGCAATCAAAAGACCATATCGAGCTCCATCTTATCACTCAACCAACGTTGATCATGGTGACCCCAAATCCATTCCTGCTCGCAGCAGACAACAACCCCACGTTGCTGCCCCTCCTTCGAGAAAACCCAGCCCTGGCATCGTCGCAAGATGAACATGGCTACTCGCTTGTCCACGCCGCCGCTAGCTACAATCATCTCGATCTCCTACGAATACTTATTCGCGAGTTCAATGTTGATGTTGATCTAAAAGATGAAGATAACGAGACCGCTTTGTTTGTTGTCGAAACCCAAGATGCTGCTCAAGTCCTTGTTGAAGAGCTCGGTGCAAACATCAACCACCGAGGATCAGAAGGATCGACAGCAAGAGAGAAAATTGAGGCTGAAGGAGAGTTCCCTGCTGTTGCGGAATACCTGTTGAAGATTGAAGCGAAGAAGGCTGACGATCCTGCGTCGACCGCAGCGGCCGTTATGCCTGAAGTCATTCCTCCGCCTCCAGAGGGTATGAAGGTCATAGTTGGAACGATGGACGAGACCACAGATATTCCCGAAGAGATTGACCCAGAGTTTCGAAGAAGAATAGAGGAACTGGCTCAGCGTGACGATTTTAACACCCCACAAGGTCAAGCCGAATTGCGAAAGTTGGTTGAGGATGCTGTCCTTGGCGAGGGCGGTGTCGGCGATGAACGAAACGTGCGATCAAAGCAAGGCTAGGCGCTCAATCCGAAGATTTCGTCTCCCACATGAGATATTTACCAGCTGCGTTGGGTGGCCTCAGAATAGTGAGATCATTACTGGTGCCTGATACACTCTTCGAGAAGCATGTAGCACTGAGAGAAAACCATGTCCCCGAGGGACCAGTGGCTAAAACCTCCATGAGTAAACCACGAAGCCATTGTGCCGATATGAAACCTTCCCATCTCAACTTGCAGACTTTGGATACCTTGGTGACATCACCTGGCACCGAATATCGCGAAAGATAAGGATCGATAATATCCTGAGGATCTATACGGGGACTGCCTAAGCGAATGAGAGAGAGCCACTCGTGACTTTCTGTTGCAAAGTATTCGAGAGCCTCGCGGTCATTTTCAGCGGGAACCTCTGGGTCAACATCTAGATTTGGCTGAAGAACAGCAAGATTTTGGGATAGGTTGGGGGATGAGGTGAAGGCTGTAGGAAAAAGTCTTTGCAGGGGATCTGGGCTGGGAGCTTGGAAGTATTAGCATGCATTGACTTAAGGCTCTTAATGCATAATTGTGCTTACTTTGAGTAGTGCTATTGCAAAAAAGCCATGTCATGGGTTGAGTGAAAACAGTCTTGCAGGCATAGATCAGCCTGTCATAGCCTTTATGTCCTCGAAGCATGGAGGGATCTCTGAGATTGTATGTTATCACTGTTAAATATTGTCAGTGAGTGGTTCTAGGACTCGCCACCTATTAACTTACCCCATCGAGGTTTTGATCCTCTCCCACCCTTGGATCCGTATGGTTTGCCAACAAGCCCTGCGCGTTCGTACATCTCTTTGTCCACGAACATAGTCAATATCCCTGATTATTATCAGTAACCACTTCCAAGTTTCTCTGGACATTATTTATACCTTCATGCAAGGTGAACAATGTGCCAGCGGTTGTCTTTCCCTCTGAGAGCATCATAATATCGCCTATCGAAAGGTCAACGTTGGAGATATCCAAGAAGTAAGAAGCTACTTTACCCTTTTTTATATATTCAGTAAAGAAATCGCCTTGTAGAATATCTCCAAGTGACATTACTACCTTTGAGTAGCGTGGAGACTTCTGAGCGTTGTCAAGCTGCCCACAGACTGCATCATAGGCCTCCGAAGGTAGAATCAGATCGACCTGACGATTGGTAAGTAGTTGCTCGATTATACCAACAATAGGACTTTTCGAACCTTGTGAATGAAATCCAGTGACATAACTGCGGTCCAAGGTTGGCCTTTGCGAGGAGCTTGCTTGGTGTCAACATGACCCATAGTGCCGTATGTCACAAAGCATTTCGGCGACTGATAAATCGATGACGCAGCAGCAGGGAACATTGCGGCAGGCCAGAAGCCAGTTAAGGAAATTTAAGATGTGGTATGTTGATTTCTACTGTTAAGCGTGTGTAAGTCGTGAATGCATGGCGTTTTGAGTAACACAAATTGGGACGGCTTGGATTTTAACCGGGTGTTTTTCGGTGAATTTTTCTCACAAGATCAGAACTGAAAGAGGATCTTTGCACTTGGCTGCACCTTACACTATGCAAATTGTCTGAAATTCTCTAATTTTCCTGTTTACATCGTGGAACACACTTAAACTACGTCTGGTCGTCAAAGAACCCTAGAAGGTTTTCTCATCCAGGAAGTCAAACTTGACACCGTCAGCGAACCCCTCCCCCACCACAACTTCATGACAAAGGCTTAAGTGAACTGGGCATTATCTTGCACAACGAGATTCTCAAGGGCTCAAAATTCAAGATGGATTTCCTCATCAAGTTTGCGCAGGCGCATGAGACTTTCCGGGTTCCTGAAATCGAGGCTTTGGCTTTGGTTGAGGGACTGGATATGAAAATAGTCGACTATAGCCAAGATGTCGGTTCTCCCATGAACAAATGGTATCATATTAATTCAGCGACTTACTAAGAATAGTCCCCATTCTGTATCGTGCAACTGCCTTCAGTGGAAGATGCTAAACGCCTAGCCAAGAGGTCCATTCTTATTCAATCAATCCACGAGCTTTGGGGTAAAGGAAGTACCCTGGACGAACTTCACGAATCAGTCAAGACAAAAACATCTCACGTCTGGGATAGTTATCTCGGAAAATCATTCAAGTTCGATGTAGAACCATACCAAGGAACTCGTTCGGCGAAAAAGCGCATCGAGCTCATCAATTCTTTTCGATTCTTGGGCTGGACTGGGCCGGTGAAGATGTCCAACCCCGATAACTTGTTCACCATTTTCGAGATGTGGCCTTACAACAGCGTTCCCTTGAATATTCCAGATCCCACCATGATGTATCTTGCCCGGCATGTGGGAAACTCATCGCGGGAGATCTTGGTTCGGTTTGACTTGAAGAAGAGGGGATACATCTCGACAACAAGTATGGACTCTGAGCTGGCACTCATCACTGCCAACATTGCACTCGCTGCCCCTGGCAAGCTGTTCTACGATCCTTTCGTTGGAACTGGTTCATTCCCCATCGCCTGTGCCCATTTTGGGGCTCTCGCTTTCGGAAGCGATATTGATGGTCGAAGTATCCGTGGCGAAGGCGGCAAGAAGAGTCTCAAAGGCAACTTCCACCAGTATGGTATTGGATCTTGCCTAGGAGATGTATTCTCAGCCGACTTGACCAACACACCTATCAGAAAACATCGCCGAACATGGGATGGAATTGTTTGCGATCCGCCGTACGGCGTTCGGGAAGGCCTGAGGGTTCTTGGTCTTCGCGACCCCGAAAAGACGCCCTGGCTGATAGAGCAAGGGAAGCAACATGGAATGTTTGTGGTATTTTGGCTATGCGAATTGGCTATTAGGCTGACTGTCCTAGGAAACCAACCTACGTCCCACCTAAGAAGCCCTATAGCTTTCTGGTGATGCTCGACGATATTCTGACTTTTGCAACTGAAACCCTAGTCGATGAGGGACGACTATCTTTCTGGATGCCAACTGCCAATGACGAAGACCAAGAAATTCCTGTGCCCACTCATCCTTGCATGGAAGTTGTGGCTGTATGTACCCAACCGTTCAACAAGTGTGAGTTGTTCCTAGAGCTTCGTTTGTCCCTCATACACATGTTGACGTTCGGCAGGGTCAAGAAGACTCATCACCTACCGTCGGCTCCCCAACTCACAGGTCTCGCAAGAGGCTCTCGAAGTTTACACAAGCCGACAAAAGCTCACATTAAATGGGACATCAGCAGATGAGCTGAACCCGTTTCGGCGTGGATATTTCAAAAAGTTTGAGGCCGACGAATAAAACCTCAATTACAAGAAAGACTTCGCTTTGCTCCCATCAAAGACTTCCTATGCTCCGCATTCATGTGATAAACTGCCCAAAAACCCAAATCCTGATTACCCACAAAAGCAACACACGTAGGCACGTCAAGATATCATGATAACGGGCCCTAAACCTTCCCGTATTCCCATCTATATATTGTTATAACAGTGCTGAATATTCTCAACCCGGCCCAGCAGGGATCCAAGGAGACAACTGGCGATGAATTCGAAGCGTCGCCGCGCTCCGATATTATGTTCTGAGATAGCTGTACGTTCAACGGAACTCGGTTGCGGCAAAGCATCCCCGATCAGGGACATGCTTCAGCTCCAGTTGTTGAAACCTGTAAATGATTAATTAGTGGGGGAGGGGTTGACATGTGATTTGCATGGGAAACAAACTTTTCGCTCTTGGAGTGGAAATAGATGCCGCTCACTTCACCCTTGACCTGGTTGAAGCAAATGTAGTAGAAACCCTCAAAGCTGGCCCCTGTTATGGTGCGAACTCGGTGGTCAGGAACCAAAAAATGTTCTTTCCATCGCATGAAAATGGTTTCTCGCTGGGCCGCATCGCGGATGGTAACAGGTCCCTTGCGAGCTTGTTTTTGGAAAGGACGAAAGGCTGTGAACTTGGCCCAGTGACTCAAGTCGACCTTGCTATTTGCTCCCCAATTCTCGTGCTGGGTGTAGAAGCTGTATTTGGAACCAATGATTTCTCCCTCGAAATATGTTGTGAGGGTAGGATGGTCCTCAGTGAGACCTTCAATAACAGTCAGTGTCCGTTGTGCATCTTGACTGTATGCTTGTCACCAACCTTGGATGCGGAGATAGCCACAAAGAAAAGACTCCCGCATGTCGACATGCTTGATTTCGACTTGCACATCGTAGACCTGCCGCTCGGACTGCTGAGTACCATGGAATTTGCTGCCCGGGCGTAGGTAGGAAGATGGAGCTGAAGGAATTGTCTTTGTTTGTTAGATCATTGCATCATGTTATTTGGGCGATCGTTGCTTTGACTCACCCGCATGCATGAATAGTCTGAGCCCATAGATGGGGACCAGAGATCATCTTCTTGCGCATCAAAATCAATCCACTCCGACTCTCTATTTGGTGATTCTCCCCCCCTCGATGATTCGCGAGGCATTGATTCGGATTCAGAAGCTCGCTGTGTACTGTTGAAAGGCTCTCGACTCAACTCGCTGCCGAGATCTTCTCTTCCTTTTATTTCGGATCCAGGTCCTGTGGGCATTGGGGTCGTAACGGCTGTAGTGGCAGTTTGTGGCCGAGGAGACATGGTGGAAGATCTTGATGATGGGCCATCAGATGGACGTCCATCGTACATGATGGCATCGTCACTGGGGCCTTCGGGCGCGGACGGCGCGTCAACGGTAATCGGCGAGGCACTATCGACAGATAGATTGGAGCTGAGCTGAACACCGCTATCGTGAACTTGCCCGCCGTCGCGAGACTGCCAGTTGGGGCGTGGCTGATGTTGAACGTCGTCCGGACATGTCGAGAAACTGTAGGACCGCGGCGAAGCGGCCTCAACTGGCGGATCTGATGATGGTGTTGGCATGGTTGTGATGTGTGATGTGAGACGAAGCAATTAAAAAGCGAGTGTATTGACACGACGTAAACAAACAGTCCAAGATGTGAGGGAAAAGAATCGAGGGTATCAAATCGACCGATAGATAGGTAGGTAGACGAGGTACGTTGTGAGGGCTTGACCTGACTGACGTCGAGCGCTGTTGGAGGCCAGAGGGGAGAACAAGCAAGCAAGTTAGTGCTAACCACCAAGCGGGTGGCGATCTCGGGGACTAGAGCAAGACGAGTTTGGTACTGTAGAGTTAAGTAGAAAAGAACAGGGTAACTGAAAGCCCTTTAGGAAGTAACAAGAGTGCCCATCACAAAAGCTGGGGATGGCAGTATAATAATAATACAAGAGAACTCAGGACAAGTAGAAAAAGGATGGAGAAGGCAAGCAGGTCAAAGCATGCCAGCCAGATCGCATATGGGTCGATGGCAGGAAAAGGGTCAAAGTCGGTGATGCTGTGCTGGGGTAGGCTTTTCATGTCGACGGACGAGGGGCATGATTTGCTGCCCTCTGGGGTTCTGTAGCGGATATGTGGGTACCTTACCTTTCATGACCTCCACCCGGCAAGACGGGAGTCTTCCAAGTCTCACCTCACCTATGATTACAGCGTGTTGGGTTGAAGGCTTGTGCCGTGTAACTTGGGTAGACGTACAGTTCTTTAGAAAACATACATCTTCTTCAATTTGGGCCTTTGAGGAAAGAGATGTATGCTGAGTCTCAACGGAAGGATCTGACAACAGGCTTTACCGGCTACGAAAATACTCCCAGAAGGTTCGTTATAGATCAGCAACGGCGAAAAGGCTAAAGAACATGAAGTATTTACGCAGCCACTTATCTCACCACCAAAACTGTCCATACTGTAGGTTTGTTTTAATTTTAATTTTAATTTTTTTTTGTCTTGGGAAGTGTCGCCTGCATCCCCGGTGCCATGTCACTTGAAAACATGTAGATCAAGATGTCCTCTCCACTTTGCTTCCTTTTCATCTTCGGCTGAGATGTTGAGGCTTGACCAGGGTCCAGTTCCATCGTTAGCGGGCCACGATGAACCTTAACGAGACCTTTCCATATCACTATAACAAGAAAATGATGAGCACTTTTTCAACAATTGACTCTATAACAGTGACGTGCCATATCGCAAGATATTGGTGACAAATTTCTCAAAAGCTCCAGTCAGCGTCGCGCTGAGAATCAGATGCTTTTTCATGCAAATAATTAGGTACCTTAGGAATTGGGCTGCTTCCGTGCCGTCCCCAGAAGCGCCATCGGGCAGCCCCATCGCCCCCCACCACGTTCCCGCTTGCATTTCGTATGGGGTGATGGGCCCCCGAAGGAGTAAGTAAGGAGACATGATGCACACGCCAACTCCGAGACCGTTTCGTTTTGCTGGGATGATCTGAATAAATCATACAATACAATTTCCATCTTAATAGCGGATTGTCGCTTCCCTCGCGGGTCTATCCGGCACGGTCTTCTTGGCTATCAGTATCAGAGCCTCCGCCACATGCATCACCCCTTCTACATCTTTTCTGCTTGTTTTTTTTTTTCGTGATGTGGTTGGAAAAGTGCAGTCAGGTTGTTGACCGCTCACTTCATCTTACATGTGAACCCGGTCTGGGCCCAAGCGTATGTTGCTCAAGTTTTATTTAGGATTGTATATTGCAGGCTGAAAATGTAGAACACATAGCATGATACGTACGACCCTGAGTTGTTAAGTGCGATTGGCAGTTAATCAACAACTCCGTCAATCGTCGTACCACATTTTTCAGGCATTATCCTAAGATTTCGCGCATATGCCACTTCCATGCTCCCTTTAGTTTTGTGATCAAAGGGGTATTTTGTGAGTAGTAACATTTGATATAGTTGGTTTCGGTCCGCGATGAGCAGAGATATGTGAGATGGTTTTTTTGTGAAAATCGTGTCCTTAATTCGTGATATGCAAACTTTACTTGTTTACGGTAGCCTTCCGTGTCGTTTTCACTGCCCGGGTATCGTTCTTCACACCAACCGTGAGGCCATCGCCGTTATCGAGATTACTGGTCCATACTCGAGTTTTTGATCCCACAATGCCACATCCCATTCCTTTTAGGTGGGTTCGCCATTTAGATGGGCTTGATTTTGAAGTGCAGAGCGATCAAACTGAAAACTAGAGCCTTCAGATCTTGGACAAGGTAGTAGAACACTCGCAGACCTTCGGGGTCAGCAGACTCTGTGACATCAACCAGGGATCCAATCTTGGCGGTCTACTAAGCTGTTAGTAGCGTTCTGAAAGCCTTTTTACCGAAATGACCGACCTCGAACGCGATATGATCGTTACCAATCCGAATTTCCAGTTCTTGGCGTCCGTCTTTGTTCTTCTGAGGCCATTTTGAATCATCTTCTCTGTGTTGGGTTAGTGGTGATTAATCAAGGCCACTGTATATTGGGTTCGGCGTACTTCGTGATTTCGCTTGTCTTGATGATACGCTTGATCTCATCGACTACAACTGAGCTCACGCACACTGAGAAGACGTCAGAGAAACTGTTTGCGCAGGTTTCATGCGTGATTCTTACTCTCTTTTCGGATCAAGCTGTCGTTTCGGTAGTTAGAGTTGTTGGCGTATCTGGCTACTGCGCTGCGACCATCGCCGACAACCCGGAAATCGAATTCTGACAGCGTCGCGTGTTAGATATTTATCGTATTGCAAGAAGGGAGCTCGAAATCGTTCATACCCAAGAATTCGTGACCGAAACGACCCATATGGCCAGAGCTATTTGGAGAAACATCATTAGTATTATTGTTCAGGCAATGCAGGCGAGAAGATCAGAAGTAGTTATTATCATAGACTTACTAGTACCGTAAGTAGAAGGGCTCGCTTGAGGATGTCATTTTGTCGCTGTACGAGGGCGGTAAGGCTGGAGATACTATTGAGTCAAGAATTATTGGATTCAAGACTCGGGATCGCAAGGCTGAGAAAGAATCGCGGGACCTGGTTGTTGACGTGGAGTGCACGGACCACATTCGGCGGGGCAGAACAGCTTTACGCCAGGTGCAAGACCTACACCGTCAGTAGCGAACTACGCGGCCTTGGAGTACATGGGCTGTCAACCAAAAGCTTAACTCTGGAAGAGGCAAGGCTACTACGACATCAGTATCAGAATTAGTAGCTAAGTCGAAGAAAAATTAATGAGTTTCATGTAGTACTTCTAAAGAATTGAAGAATTGAATCCTCCATCTCGACTTGCAATTAATTTAAACTCAGGATTGAGATTGCTATTGGCTGTTAGTCTGCAAGTACCTATTCTCCCCCTTGTCAGATCACGTGATAGCGTCCCTCACATCAAGTCGCTTAGTGCCACCTGTTCGACATTGCTGGCAGGACAGATCTTCTAGAAGTTGATGCTGTCCAGAGCTGGTCCAGATCACCACAGGGGATTCTGGCAACAACTGTTAGCGATTGCGCTCTGGAAATAATTCAACGAGGCCCAGGCGGACTTTGCTACTCATCCCGACAACTAAAGCTCCAGAGCAGCTCGAACCCCTGAGCTGAGCCTCCCCACCGCCGAAGTCGATACCACCTATACCTCCAATCCACCTCAAACGTTCCCCTTAAGAACTACGTCCCATCCACACAACAAACACATCCGCCAACTTCCTCGGCCAGTCACTGGCGACACTCTCCAAGATGTCTGGTTTTCTTGAGAATGCGTACAGTCTCGTTCACCAGGACAATGCGGCCGACGTCCCCACCGTTTCCGACCTGCGCATGCAGCTGGAGAAGGGTACCGATGAGACCAAGGTCGAGACCATGAAGCGCATCTTGACCATCATGCTCAACGGTGACCCTATGCCCACTCTGCTCATGCACATCATTCGTTTCGTAATGCCTTCAAAGTACAAGCCTCTCAAGAAGCTACTCTACTTTTACTACGAAATCTGTCCTAAGCTGGACAGCAGCGGCAAGCTCAAGCAGGAGATGATTCTGGTCTGGTATGACAATGCCTTTTTATACCAATACTTGTTGGTCGCTGCGATAATCTGTTACTAACAATGCTTTCATAGTAACGGTATCCGAAACGATCTCCAACATCCCAACGAATACATTCGAGGAAACACTCTGCGCTTCCTTTGCAAGTTAAGGGAAGCTGAGCTTATTGAGCCTCTTCTCTCTTCGGCACGATCTTGTCTCGAGCATCGACATGCCTACGTCCGAAAGAACGCTGTTTTCGCCATCTCTTCCATTTATATTCACTCGCCCTCCCTCATACCTGATGCTTCCGAACTCATTTCCACTTTCCTCGAGGGAGAAAGCGACGGTGTTTGCCGAAGGAATGGCTTTGCTGCTCTTGCTAGCATTGACCACGATGCTGCCCTCCTTTACCTTGGTTCTGTTTTCGAGGGTATCCCCAACGCAGAGGAGCTCCTTCAGCTTGTCGAGCTTGAGTTCATTCGCAAGGATGCAGTTCAAAACTCCCAGAACAAGGTTGGTTCGAGCATTATCTTCAATGGAGCTTACCAGACACTGACTATGATGACAGGCCCGATATCTGAGATTGATCTTCGATCTGCTAGAAGCTGGCGCCTCAACCGTCGTATACGAAGCCGCCTCATCCCTTACTGCTCTTACCAACAACCCGGTTGCAGTCAAGGCCGCCGCCGCCAAATTCATTGAGTTGAGCATCAAGGAGGCAGACAACAACGTCAAGCTAATCGTGCTTGATCGAGTCGACCAATTGCGCAAGAAGAACGAGGGCGTCCTTGACGACCTAACCATGGAGATTCTCCGAGTTCTGTCTAGCACCGATATCGACGTTCGAAGGAAGGCTCTCGGTCTTGCCCTTGAGATGGTCTCCAGCAAGAATGTTGAGGAGGTCGTCCTCTTGCTCAAGAAGGAGCTCTCCAAGACCGTTGACCAAGAATACGAGAAGAACACCGAGTACCGATCTCTCCTTATTCACTCAATTCACCAATGTGCCATCAAGTTTTCCGAGGTTGCCGCAAGTGTCGTGGAGCTTCTCATGGACTTCATTGCTGACTTTAACAATGTTTCCGCCGTCGATGTTATCAACTTCGTTAAGGAAGTTGTCGAGAAGTTCCCAGACCTGCGAACGACCATCATTGAGCGTCTTGTCTCCACCTTGGGCGAGGTCCGAGCTGGAAAGGTTTATCGTGGCATTATGTGGATTATTGGCGAGTACTCCCTCGAGGAGAAGGATATCCGAGAGGCTTGGAAGAGGATACGTGCTAGTCTTGGCGAGATGCCCATTCTTGCATCGGAGCAACGGCTCCTAGATTCCCATGACAGCGAAGAGCAGACTGAGGATCATATCAACGGCACATCTAAGCCGGCTGCCCCATCTGGCTCACGCAAGGTCTTGGCCGATGGTACATATGCCACTGAGACTGCTCTTACCAGCCAGTCATCGGCAGCCGCCAAGTTGGAAGCTGTCAAAACTGCCCAGAAGCCCCCTCTGCGTCAACTCATTCTCGATGGAGACTATTATCTGGCGACTGTTCTGTCGTCTACTCTCGTCAAGCTCGTGATGCGACACCATGAAATTTCCTCCGATAAAGCTCGAACTAACGCCCTCCGGGCTGAGGCCATGCTGATTATGATTTCCATCATCCGCGTCGGTCAGTCTCAGTTCGTCAAGGCTCCTATCGATGAGGACTCCGTGGACCGAATCATGTCTTGTGTGCGCTCATTGGCTGAGTTCGAGCAGAAGAAGGAGCTCGAGACAGTCTGGCTGGATGATACCCGCAAGGCCTTCCGTGCCATGGTCCAGGTAGAGGAAAAGAAGCGAGCTGCCAAGGAGGCTTTCGAGAAGGCCAAGACCGCTGTGCAGGTTGATGACGTTGTCCCTATCAGGCAACTAGCCAAGAAGAATACTACCGAGGATCTCGATGAGATTGAGGTGGATCTGGAGAGGGCGACTGGTGGTGAGGGCACTGCAGAAGACCTTTCCTCCAAGCTCAGCCGCGTGGTTCAATTGACTGGATTCTCTGACCCTGTCTATGCCGAAGCTTATGTCAAAGTTCATCAGTTTGATATTGTCCTTGACGTTCTTCTCGTCAACCAGACCACAGAGACCCTGCAGAACCTTTCAGTCGAGTTTGCTACTCTTGGCGATCTAAAGGTTGTTGAGCGACCTACTACACAGAACCTAGGACCTCACGACTTCCACAACGTGCAATGCACAATCAAGGTCTCGTCAACAGACACTGGTGTCATCTTTGGTAACGTGGTATACGATGGCGCTCACTCTACCGACACCAATGTCGTTATTCTTAACGACCTACATGTCGATATTATGGACTACATTCAGCCTGCTACTTGCACTGAAACTCAGTTCCGCACCATGTGGACTGAATTTGAGTGGGAGAACAAGGTCAACATCAACTCAAAGGCCAAGACACTACGTGACTTCCTCGACCAGCTTATGGCCTGCACAAATATGAACTGCCTGACACCAGAGGCCAGCCTCAAGGGTGACTGCCAGTTTTTGAGCGCCAACCTCTACGCGAGAAGTGTATTCGGTAAGTTGGATCTACTTGTATCAAGATGCATAGAGTTGTGCTAACCAGACCTAGGCGAGGATGCTCTCGCTAATCTGAGCATCGAGAAGGAGGGTGAGGATGGACCTATCACTGGTTTCGTCAGAATAAGAAGTCGATCACAAGGTCTGGCCCTGAGCCTGGGCTCACTGAAGGGACTTAACAAGATTGGTTCAACGGCTTAGACCAGCTGGTGATACGTACGAGCACCTGGATCATATTATACGAGAAAGGCTGTTTCAGCATTGCAAGATTCATGACGATGGTTGGAGCGGAGTCAGGGTCGGAGCATGTTAATGGGTGTTTTCCCACCAAAAGGCTGTGCGATGGGTCCCTGGTAGAGTTCATTGTAAGCAAATTTAGGTAGACGTTGATTACAAAGGCACATGGTTTCAAACAAGGTCGCAGTCAGCCAGAGGCTATCACAAGGTGTGGTTAAATGGCTTTCTCGTTCAACGACAGGGAAATTTGATATTAGCAAGGACCTTGCCTAGCATGCTGGGTGCCTCGTCGGGCTTATATACATGTGTATAGTAGGACAACGGCTGTAATAGTATCCAAAAAATCAATCTCGACAGATAGGATGAGGGGAATATAAGTGATAGGCAAATCATCGCTAGAGCAGTATCCTCCAACTCCAAAAGACAGATGCAGTAAAACAAGGTAAACGATATGGGGTATTGTCCAAATGTGGCCGACCGTAGTAGATGAATGAAAGGCTGAATTGCCATTAGGAAGAGTTAGGTGGCAAGGGTTATGGAAAATCTTGATTCGAATATATTCATGAATCAGGTTGCTTTATGGGTACTGGGTAAAGCATCAGGCGTCGAAGACCAGGGCATTGATGACATGGCCGGTCTGCCAATTTTGCGCCGTAAGAGAGAGGTTGTCCTTGAGAATCTTGCCCATGTATGCTATCCTGATCTTCTTTGTGGACGCAAGCTGGAAATATTGTTAGCAATCTGCTCACCAGCTCAAGAATAAGAATTGTACTCACACCAGCCTCAAGGGCAATCTTTTTGGCTACACTCTTAACTGGTTCCGACTCTGATATGCTGACCTTGATATCCTGGCCATTTTCACTGAGTCTGGCCCGTAATTTGACCAGCTCTCGCGCGTCGTCTACTTCCTTACCCTTTTCTTGCTTCTTGCCTTCAATTTCTTCGTCGCTCATATCTTCGTCTGCTGCCGTGTCGTCGCCTGCAGTCGAAAGATCGCCCTTTGCCCCCTCCTCTCGATCCTCTTGCACATTCTGCGGGTCACAAACAACCCATTCCGGCAATTGATAGTAGTTTCCAAGGGCATCGTAAACGCCGTTGGAGAGATTGCCAGTTGGTAGAGAGATCTCTGCAGCGGATAGAATCATCTGAGCCGTCGCAAGACCATTAGATCCGTCATCCTGGGCATCCTGACTCGCTGGATCCCACAATACTGCCAGCGCTGCATGAATGGTCTGCCATATCTCAAGCCTGCCGGTTACTCTAGTATCGAAGAAGGCGGCTCGTTCCTTTGCCAATTCGCTCTTGGTCCAGTTGCGGTCGCGGGAAGTCCACTCGTGTCGTCGCAGAGGTTTGTCAATATGCTGATCCAGAGGACGGCTGCTGCGACGGTGCTGGCGACGTCTTTCGGCGGGAATTTGTGGTTGAGCAGCTTCGGGGAGTGACAGCGGGGGAGGATTTATGGCGTGCGATGAAGCGTTGGGTGCGCCACCTGGGTAAGGAGAATTAGGACCCGAAGAACGAGAGAGGCAGCAGCCCTAGAAGCCGTATGTTAGAAATGATAACATGTCAATGCTATAGGCTGGCAGAGATGCGCCGTACCATTTTGCTACGAGGGCAGCGACGATCACCGTTGACCTGTGGATTGAAGGCCGAGATAAGGAATGAGGATCCCAACTTTAGTGACTAGCCATCGCTGGCCAGAGTCGCACGCTGATCAGATGGTAACTTGGACAAGAAGACGCCGTCTGTAGCGGTTGAGCGATGGGCTATTGTAGAAGCGAAAGAGGAGAAGGGCAACAAGAGGAGAGAGGACGCACGCAGGAGGCGCAGAGAAGAAGAGATGTAGACGGGAGCCGAGTTTGTTTGTGTATGGATGGTCTGGTCTGGTCTGGTCTGGAGTCGCCGAACCTATCGCCTCTTCTCTTTTGGCGGGCTTTCCCTTCCCACGAAGTCATGACGACCAGGGGGAGGCGTAAAAGCGGGACCAACTTAAGGTAAGTTAGTACCCAAGGTAGGTAAGTTAAAGGCTAAAAAGGGCACAAAAAGGGTCCTCACTCAATCTTTATCTGGCTTAGGTGCTTAGCCTAAGTTTTAGGCTGTTGGCTGGGCTTTAAACTGCTGAAGAAGGATAGTGAATTGGCATCAACAACGATTACAGGATTCAATTGCCTGCCCTAGATTAAACCAGTGAATTACTGATCATTGCATGGTCTGACATGGATCAATTTACAGACAATGTTGAGGGTGACGAAAGATTAAGTTCGACAGATAGGGGGAGACGCGGCCTTTCATGTGAGATGATGTATTCACAGAGCTTATGTTGTTTCGTTGATGTAATCCATTGCTTGGTACAATGGCTCAGCCAAGATAGTTAGAGCATCACAGGACAGCGGGCACTTGATCTCATGCAGTACAGTAGGGTAGATAATAGCTCTCTGCTGGGGGTTAATGTCAGGATGTGTCGTATCATCAACGCTGGCTATTGTTGGTGGGGTTTTATAAAAACAGACCAGGGGTTTCAGAGGGGAACCTTGTCTTTTATTCACATCAACACGAGCATTAGCATCCTAAAGTTCACTATCAGATGTCACATCATTATCCCCAGGAATGACCTTGTTTACGTGAAACACCGTGATCTACCTAATCTTGACTACTCAAGAGGCTCTCTTTACATTATAGAAGAAGGGCTTCTTGAAGCCTTTTGCATCTTCAGTGCCAGTGTATAGTTCCCTGCTGTAAGGTATCTTATATCATCTCCCTGAACAAGAGTCCAAAGATCGACGTAAATGGGAATAACATCTGCCAACTCCCTTACATTTGCCACCTATCTCCAGTATGTTATCATTTATCAAGTCTGAAACTCACAAGATATCCCCGTTCAGCTACTAATGATCCTTGGCAATCAAGTCAAGATGCGAAATAAAAGAGAGGATGGCGCTCACCTTTTTTAAGGTCAGTAACACACCGAGGTAGGAGCCAATCAGCAATCGGGTTTCCCTTTTTAGAGGCGCCCACCAATCCTGTGAGAGGCTCAACTCTTCAAGCTCATTATCTATGCTTTGCGCCGTGTCACCTGAACTCGACTTTTTTCACTCATTCCAAACAGAAGGGCCATATATCTCATTATATAAGAAACATCTCGTCTTTCCACCCTTTTCCCGCTGTCACCAGCTTCTCTTCACAAGACACAACAAATAATAAACAATCGTGTTTTAACACATGGCACAATGACACTGTCAAGTATGGAAAAGGCAACAGAACGCCATTTTTATTACCACGGCAAAGCGGCAAGAACCCAATACTCTCTATTATACGTGTTACGACTAACTTTATTATTAGGGCTATGAAGCTGAGCGCAATAACTGTCACTGGTGCCAAATCCGTTCTTTCCCGACACACTCGACGCTCCCAGTTACTGTGGTCAATGAGGAAGACGATGATGTTCTGCCAGATGACTTTCGTTTCATAAACAGCGTGATCCTTGGCGAAGGAGTTGAGCAAGCTGGAGATAGTTTCCGCAGCGGCTGCTCCTGTGCCAAGGACTCAGACTGCCAGTTTACAGGCTGTCAGTGTCTCGCCGACCTTGAAGATGAAGAGTCAAGTGATTCGGACAATTATGATATGTTTGGTGATAGGATGGACGCGCAGAGGGCTCGGAGAATAGCCTATGCATATCACGCTCGCGGCGCAAAGGCTGGTCTTCTCCGGTCAAAATTTCACGACTCAAAGATGCCTATATATGAGTGCCATCAAAGCTGTTCCTGCAGTGTAGACTGCCCGAACCGCGTGGTTGAGCGTGGGCGGACAATTCCCCTGGAAATCTTTCGCACTCAGGACCGAGGATGGGGTGAGTTCTTTCAACTAACGTTCTGTGCAGTCACTGACCTAGCGATTCTAAAGGTGTACGATCCCCTGTATCTATCAAGAAAGGCCAATTTGTCGACCGATATCTCGGTGAAATTATCACTTCCACTGAAGCAGACCGTCGCCGCTCCCAATCCGCCATATCACAGCGCAAGGACGTGTATCTATTCGCTCTCGACAAGTTCACTGACCCCGGCTCGCTTGACCCACGGTTGAAGGGTCCATCTCTCGAAGTTGATGGCGAATTCATGTCAGGCCCAACGCGCTTCGTCAACCATTCGTGTGATCCCAACATGCGAATCTTTGCACGGGTGGGCGATCATGCTGACAAGCACATACACGACCTTGCTCTATTCGCTATTAAGGACATACCAGCCGGTGAAGAGCTTACATTTGACTATGTTGATGGAGTGTCAAACGAGGGCGAGGAACAGGGTGGTGACATTGACCACATGACCCCCTGTTTGTGCGGAAGCAAGAAGTGCAGGAAGTTTTTGTGGTGAACAACCTGAACAGTTATCCCAAAAGTTCATGTTTTTAGAGAGGGTATCTAGATAGGTCACTGGCGCTGCCTCCCAGCAGGCTGCAAATTCAAGGAGTGCCCTTCTTCCATTAAGCATTCTGTAAATTATACATGCCACATTATACGTTGCATTTTCCTGATCTGGTTCCTCCATTTACTTTCACCCTTGGAAATCAGGTAGCTGTAGAGAGGCTCGATGGGGCTTGTGCTCCCTGCACAGTCTAATATTCTTTGTTCGCGTCACTGTATTCCACAAGCGTAGAACAGTACTATCCTAGGCTTCCTTTTCAACTTGGGTGTGTTCACTGCGCAGTTAAATTATTCACCTTCTTGAAAAAATGCCTTAGGTGATTATTCGCCTATATAAGGGGTGCCATGGCTCCTGAAGCGAAAGATGTATTACTCTCATCATTGCTGGCACTACCACCATTTCACCTGATCTGCCCCCTAGAAAATAGGGAAAACTCGACGAACATGTTGAACTTAACCACTTCTAAGACCCAAGATTTTGATACCATGTCAACAGTATTCTCAGGCGGCAACAAGAAAAATACTACTGAAGCTCCTTCAGTCGACCCAAAAACAGGCAGCACAAACACACTAATACCACACCATTTTCCTGATGACACTTTCAGTGCGCAAGGTTATCGTACCCTCCGCCGCTCGCAACTCATCCGCCGAGGCTTGATACTTCGCCAGTTTGAAAGAGGCCGAGGAAATCCATCCGCCGTTTGGTGTAATCAAGATATATGTGAGAAAGAATACATAATCTTCACAAACCCTTTTTCCTACCCTGTCAACCGATCAAGGAGTCGTGAAGGAGTGCGTGTTGTGGTCTACTTCCAAGACTTTGCTGATGCAATGGTCACGAGACTCTTCGCAATTCAGGACAACGAAGTCAAGAAACACAAATCCCGTGGTTTGTTGTCTTTCATCGATTCTCCTCCTGTTCGGGCTGCATTCTTATGGTTTATGCGACACTACCAGCGACGCAGTCTCACGCTCTCCGACAAGGAGTTCCGAGATGCTCTCGTTGCGGCCCAAGCAGACTTCTTAGACATCATGTTCGGCATCAAAACAAAAACAAGGGCCGACAAAGCTCACAGCTACCTCATCCCTGGGCCCGAAGTCATAAAGAAGTGGACTCCTCGCCAGCTCATCTTGAGTTTTCTCATTCGCTGTGAGATCTGGCGGCAGCAAGAGACAGCTCACTCAGGGGATTGGCGACAGCAAAAGAAACGTCGACAAAAGATACCTCGCTCAAAAAGCTGGAGGGTTGGTTCCAGTGGCGCGGTAGCCCAATTTCTTGCTGCCATACTACTCAACTACAAGCTGATGTGGCAGGAAGCCTGTTTTGGAATCCAGAAGACTCATAAGAGCCATGCTTGGGATCAAGTCTGGGAAACTTGGCTACGTGAGTACCCTCCTCAGGATCTTCTTGAGGACATTGATGGTGAGTTCTTCCAGTCGTGGGATCAGGTTGAAAAGACGGAAGAGGAGGTCTTTAAAGAAGGAGGGTATCTCGGAGGCTTTGGGCAATGTGATGATGTTTATAAACCTGGTAAGTGGTATTTAGGAGAGGTAGAGGACTGTCTGATGAGATGAAATATCTATTCGAGGTGGTTCTTAGGCGGCTGTTTTCTTTATGTTAAGAGGATCTACAAATATACTACCAATGTTACATGTCCCAACACAGCAGTCCATTTGGTATAACATAACCGGTGATATCCAAATCCCCCAAATGTCTATTAGACTCGTTCTCGAGTCTCACCATAACAATTACAGGACATGAATTCATAATATCGTTCTTTTAGTATATTGTTATTGAGCCAGCGTCAGCACTTTTCGCATTAGCCATTGCGTTGATGGTAGGAGTTGAGCATCCAATGAGACTCAGGACACCAAGGCCATCTTTGACAACCTAGGTAGTCAGTTGCCCTGGCCAGAACCAACATAACATAAAACATCGTCGGCTCATACGAAGATAATTAAAAATCTGGCCAAAACTATAAGTTTTGCAAGATACCAAAAAACATACAACAGCGGGGATTCGCTGGTCGTCACCGACCCAACTACTAATCCGCCGGTTAGTGGCTTGACTATGGGAGAGCGGACGGGATCCCGTATTTTCCACTACCTTTGGTCGTATGTATCTGAGTGGGCGATGAAACAAATTATACCAGAAAGGTTTTTGACTTAACCAAGCACGGCCAAATTTCATTATTTCACACCCATGGGCCACATTACATATTAGAAGCTTTCCTTGCTGACGTTTGGTCAACTTCATCACATCACATCCTTGTACTCCGTATAACCAGCTTGCCTATTTGCTAACAGGCTGTGCATACTCATCATTGCATAAGAGCAAGCTGTTAATGCCCCATTGTATAGACGGATGCACGAAGATACATCCGGTATTTCTAGAACTTGAAACCTACGCCGCTCGCCTCGAGGTACAGAGTGTTGTTTGCTGCATAGTAACCGGGCCGTCTCTACAGCAATATTACTGGGAATAGGCATGTAAGTACCGGCCCGGATTATGGAGACACTCGCTTGTAGAAACCCTATTATAGAGGAGAGAAAAGTAATGTCTCTTTCTTCACGTAAATGGCAATCCACACAAGCAGAAGAGAGGTAAGTGGGAGAAATAAATAAAATGATGGCGCATTTGATGCGCACACATCGTGGGGGATAGACAAAAGATCAGCCAATTACAAAGGCCAAAATGCAACATCGTGGAAGACATTGATCGGCAGCGCGGGGTTTGTTAATTATCACAAACCAGTTGGGGCGGTTCATGCCGTGTTGACCAGAAGACTTTCAATCAAGTCAATCATTATGATACATATCATGCCTGAGCCATGATGCTGATATTGTTGCCGAGAGCAAATGGGTCATCGTGGAGCCGGTAATTGTTTGGCCTGTGGAGCCTGTCCTGCCCTGGACCCTGAAATTCTCCATCACCGCTGCAGACCCAACCAAATGAGGCTGAAAGTCCTGAATGGTGGGTGAAATATTCAAAAAAGAGGCATGATCAGAAACGGTAAATGAACGCGGATACGGCGTAAGAGAGAAGTGCCTTTTGGCTCTTGTTGCAGATGATGCAAGGAACTTTAGTTGATCGATTTCTGTGCCGTAACTATCTAGGTACAGTAGCACTAATGGTCAATGAATGTCAATAAGCAGCAAGACGGAAGATCTTCCATCTTCCGTCCCATGATTGGCGGGCTGATAACCAGTCAGGTGCTGATCGCGTGCAAGCAAGACGCGGGGAAAAGCAACTTTACTCAAAAGGTTTGAGAATGCAGCATTCCAGACTATCTACTTGTATGGTTGGTTTGTCTGGACACGTCTTCAGCTGTGTGTTGCTGTAAAAGATGCCAAGATGAACAAGAAATGCCATACAAGGGAAGAGGCGGGGAAAGCGGAAAGTGACCGAAAGGATGCAATAGAGAAACGCATACTGAATGAAAATTACAGAAACGCATGTTTTGCCGTATCTGGTGGTGTGAGTTTGAAGCATCAAAGATTACTTAACTGAGATGTGCAACATCTGCAGATGCACCAGAGGTAGAGGTGGTGCCACTAAAACCGGGGAGAGGGTCAACCGTAGGTCAATAATAGGTCCAGAGAAAAGAACCATGAGATTTTGGCATTATTATAAGGAATGGATCTGTGTTAGAAATGACCTGGCCATGGTGAGGTCATGGTGGTGAGACTAAGGCAGATGCCCCCACTGTTGGCCGTGGATGGATGCCGTTGTTTGGTGGGAGCTTTGTCTCGGTCGAATGTTTTCCTTCTGAAAAGATCTGGCAGAAAGTGACGGCGAAAATGGGAGACCCGAGTCCAGCCGAAAATGGGTTGATTCCACGGATATAGAGTATTGTTTCTGAGGATATCGTAAACTCGACATTTTTGAAGTTCTTTTTTGGTTGCATTCTTTTCTTCCTGAGGCTTTCACTCCAATGTTGTCCGTCAGAGATCAATGCTCCTTTCAGTATAACTGACTCTTGAACTGCATGAGGCACAACCAATCTAATCCTTCCCCACCCCGCCATATTCAAGCTCATCCCGCATCCTGCCACACCCACCACTCCCGCTCCCCACTTGACCTACAAACGTGTGTCTTCACGGGTTTTTGGCGCTTTGCTTTACAGGGATAGATCTCCCCCGAAGCTCTTCTGTAGAGGCAAGTTTAGTCGGGCTCCAGGCACCTGATCGCTGATCGGCTTCTGTGCCGGCTCTCAGTAATCTGGGGCGCACTCACACCCCCGCCCCACAGTCTGCCCTGGACTGTCTGAATCTCGAGCTTCACTATCGCCCATCGCCGCCATCCCCAGGACGTCTTGTCGTTCGATCAAGAGCGTCAGCCGGCCCCCCCCAGTTCCTATTCAGTCCGGGGTTCCAGCATAGTTAGGTACCTTGGTGGCAGTTAGTAGTACATACACCCGCACATAACTAGCACAGATCCATTTGAAACAAATATCAGGAGAGACAACTTATAATTACGCTCCTTCGCCCTGCTTTCCCCAACAGTTTCTCACAGAGTTTCCCGTTTCCTCCTCCCATCAATAGCCTAGTTCATACACGGAGTACTATTACCGAGTTGCATCCATCCAATCCATCCATTTACCTGCCACCCTTGCCAAGTCTTAAACAGACAAACCTTCATACGTTACCAGCTTCTTCTCCTCTTCTTCCTTCACAATGATGCGCGTTCCTCGACAATCATTTTCCACTGCCGCCCGTATTCACCCCAACATCGTTCCTCACCTTCGTCCCCAGAAGAGAATGTCATTTGGAAGACTGTAAGTTGTGTCACTTTGTGTCACACGACAGCAAATGCTGACCATCTGCTTCAGGGTCAAGCCCGTTGCGGCTGTTGTAGCTGTTGGTTACGGAGCCAAACTATCACTCGAAATGGTTCAAAATCGACGTATTGCTCAGATCGAAGCCATGGAGCGCGAGAATGCCGCTTACCGAGAGAGAAATGAAGCTCTCATGAACATGTACGGTGACCGATCAAGTCTCGACGAACTCGAAAAGGCCATTCAATATTACGAGAAACGATAAATGAATCCATGCAAGGACCAAACAAAGAAAACAACAAAAAACCAAAAAACCAACAACATACCGGGCTTTACTACGCCCTTCTCTCATTTTATTTGTTTGAAGCGACCGCGATACCTTTCCGGAGATGTGTCGGAATTTACTGGTACGGCTATTACGACGATCTAAAGCCTTGAAATATTTATTGCATGGAACGGCGTTTAAAGGAATACCATTTGCTTGGGATTATTGTTTGAAAGGACAATTCATCTGGTTGGCTTCATGGCCGATCACCTATCTATCTCATCAACACTGAAACATTTATTGTCCTCGGATTCATCTCACGCGACCTAGCGACAGACAGAGCTGTATGAAAGATTACACTACACTGATATCAATACACTGGGCATAGAAATATTCCAATTTACACAGGTCACACTCACACTCACACGCCATCATTACTTATCAAACCCTTTTTTTGTGCTCACCACAGTCCCACATGTTCACGCTTTGAACTCAATGTCATGAGCCTCGCTGGATCACAGGCCGAGGTTTCCCGGCGGCTAATGAGCCCCGAGCATGAGCGCCCCGAAAGCCCCCACTCCCGACAACTTAGCCGGTGCCTGGCCCGAAGAACCCCTATCAAGAATACGACAATTCCGAGGACTGGATGGATATGTCTGACGTTGCCGCGCGCGGTGATTGATGTCCATTACGTCCTCGTTTACTCCGGTGGTCTTGTTCCGCGGTATCATGCGACGACGATAAGAATGTCTTTTTCGTCTGGGCACGGTTGTTGAGCTTTTTAAGCCAAGAAATACCTCAATTCAATGAGTAAGAGAATTGAATTGTTGGCGGTTGGCATGGGGATGTTTGTGGTGTGAATCCAAAAAGAGATAGTGTGTGAATGATGATGTATTTGGAAAACCCAGAAATGAACAAGCAATAAACAACAAGTTAGATAAATTCTTTGACGCCAATTAGTGAAATGCCAAAGCCACCTATTTTTAAGGCACACCAATCACATTCGTTACCGATTCGCCAATCTGTTCGTGATAATTCCGATGCTGCAGCATCTAAGATCTCAGATCCTAACCAACACTCGGCCATAAACCGAGCTAAACACGCGAAATGCTTTGGCAATGCGCCACCTTTAACAAAACATATTGATACCGACCAAACTCCTGAGTCTCAAAGACGCAGGCTTGAATCCCAAACCTGTATGTTTCCTTTCTCCCGTAGGAAGCGATGTGGACATGCTCTAGGGAGCTTTTGAGCAGCTCTTCAATGGTCGACGTGTTGAGTACATGTTCTAACTCCTGGGCACTAGGACTTTGTCATTACGCACCAGTTCTACGAGATGCTTCGTTATTATTATTCTTTAAAGAAAATCATTTCGAAAACTGTATGCAATTGGGTAGGTGAAGCTGGGATCTTCATATAAACTTCGCAGCTCATTCCTGTTATCATTGCCTGGGTATCATATCCGTCGTCTTCAGTGGCTTTCCCAAATGACCAAACCTTTCCTTCTAAAATTGCCCACCAGTGTATTCCACTCTGAGTGATGTCACCTTAGACACCAGGTCCAGCCCACTCCTTGCGTCGGAGCTTGCGGCTGTTCTGCAGCTCTTGGAGTTTGGTAGCGAAGCCGCGAGAGACATGGCTCACAAACTTAGGACGGTCGCGAAGTTCCTCCATACCATCGATCCATGCTTTGTAGCTGACACCCTCGCAGAAATAGGTGATTAGCCGGTCGCCGATCTCAACCTGAGCGCTATGCTGCATGTTGAGAACCTCGTAGCCGTCGGCAAAGTCTCGTATGACAAGTTTCTGCGTGCCCTCATCGGCTTCGGTGCGGTGGAGAGCGCGATGTCCATTACCGATGGAGACGTCGATGCAACGGCCGATAAACTCACCCATACTGGGACTGATGAAGCGGTCGCAAAGCTTGTAGACTTCAACATAGTCGCGCATGGGGGTCTTGATAGGCATGGCCTGAGGGTTCAAGGATGGGCGAGGAGCGGCATGCGGGACAATGGAAGAGTGACTGTACGCGAGCCCAATATAGAGGGCGAGATATCGCGCCTCGATATCATCATCGTTGAACTCCACGACTCCCTTCTTAGACTCGGCAAAGCGACCGTTCAGGCAGCTGTCGAAGTACTCCGAGTTTTTGGTGAGGACATTCTTAGCAACGTGAAAGGTTTCGCCTTTAACCTTAAGCTCGACCATTTGCTCATCGCTTCTGTGCATGCATCCAAGTTAGCAATTCTTATCTAACCTCACAGCGAATAGTGGGAATAGCCTCCGAGGTTGGAGGCGAGTTAGATATACATACTTGAGAAGCCAAGAAGTACGAAAGTCCGTGAGGATGGCAGAAGACTGTTCCTCGGAATTATCGTCCTTTAGAGGGCCCTTTCGGGGTTTCTTTCGTGGAGGTGCCATGGCGAAATTGGAAATTGTCGTTGGAGGGTCCTCGAGTGGTGCATGTGCGGATGAAAAGCGAGTCTTCTCAAACCTGCCTCCACTCCGCAAGTAATGTAGTTAAGGTGATGAGAGAAAGATCTTTTCGCGCGAGAGGTTGAGGCTTTGTAATGCTGTCCATCGCCCACGGCGCTTGCCTGGTTGACTGGTTACGTTGAGTAAGTATTCACGAGACGTGTTTTCCTTCCGACAATATCAGGTGCCTCTTCCGACGCTGTGATATCTAAGCAAGGTCCAAACGCAAGAGAACGAGCTCGCCTCGAAGGCGAGGCAGTGAACTTCAAAAATTTCGCTGGCAGAGTAAAGTCACAAAACAAACCAGCTGTGAAGTAGAATAGTAGCAATAAGGTAGAAAGAGCAATAAGTGGGGTCCTCAAACCAAACAAAGCGCTTTCCGGATACCATCCATTAACTGAGGCATCGACGCTGGGAAACGGCCTTCACTTCGCTCTTACTCTCCGAATGGTGACCTTCTCTTCATCAAGCTCCCACCCGACACTATCCTTCTCTTTCAGTTCTTCCCACTTGCGCCCAGTGGCAAACTCCAAGAATGGTAAATCCACGTTAAGGTACGATCTCCCAAAACATTTCAGAGTATGAAGCCTTAAATCGTCGTCGGCCCACTCCATCAGCTTCAAGCAGTGGCGGTTGGCCTGCTTCTTTGCAAACTGCCATGAGACGTAATCATCATGCGCTAATGCTTTGAGTATCTGGTCCAACTTCTTGTTCCTGATATTAAAGTCTTGTCTGATGAAATAAGCCTCTGTCAAGTCCCGACGCCGGCACGCGGCGTCCAGCATGAAGTAACCAGCGATTTCCTCAATTTCGCTGTCAACCATCGGTGTCCACACAGCCATATACCGCAGAAGATGAAGAATAGCCGGATGATATGATTCGGGATGCTTAGCAAGAATGGACAGGCGGATGGAGAAGATGTAGGCCTGGATCGAAAAGAGATCAGCTCGCTTTGTTGCCACCAACCCCTCTCGTAACTTTCGTAATGCCATGAGCACATCCTGTAGGGATTTGGTATTGTCAGGGTTCTCGATAGCCGCCAGAATAGAAGTTGATGGACCAGTAGATGGGATGATCGACCAGAGGGCTTTCAACGTGCCAGTCAAGGAAGAAGACGCAGATGAAGCCGCAGCGTTGGCAGAAGTTGAGCTAGGTGCCTGGGAAGAGCCACTAGCTTCTTTGCCTGATGGATCAGGGGCTGCCAGCGAAGATGATGCTGCAGCAGGGGCCCCAGTAGATGACGGTACATATCCAGGCGGAGGTCTGGTATACCGCGTAGGGGGCGTAGGATCGACTGCCCTTATATCAAGGGCTTCGAAACCCCGTATAATGGAATCCTTGTCACCAGCTTCTGTACAAAATGCGAGGAAACGTGATATTATTTGGTTGTAATACCACTCCTGGGTCTTGGGGTCAAGGAGCCTGTACCTAGTCAGCCCGTACTCTTCTCGTCCCAGGAGACCATTCTTGTCCTTGTTGAGACTACAATTAGTTCTATGATACGCACCTCTCATCACCCTTAGAAGGAAGACCGATGCTCTGCAGCGGGTCCTGCTCGACAGGCTTCAGCCTCCCCCAGGGGCCCGAAGGCATCCTGTTACCTCTTCCTCGACGAGGCATATCGCACGTGAGGGAACTGCTCTGGGTGACAAAAAGAAGCCAATGACGAAGAGAACAATGCTCCGAGTTTTGGATTTACCAGATACAAAGCCGTTTCACGTTGTGTGGGATGAACACAAGAGTGTTGCTGTCTAAGAGGGTGAATGGAATTAGGTTGTGAGAGTGAGGTTGATAGTGGGGTAGCTTTTGGAGGACTCCACGATCCACAGTAGGTTCCTGCGTCTATCATGATCATGACAACTGGCCAAGGTTCGTTAAACGGAATGGAAGGAGACAAAGGTAGGCAGTATGATATTCCTGGGTAAGAGTTGAATCCAATCATCAAATTACCGAATTAAAGTTGTTATCACTAGAAGTCTTGCTATTTGCGCATCCTTTTACGTGGGTATCATTATCTCCAAGAAGCTTTGATCTCAACTGCTTCCTTGTTACCGCCACTCAAAACTTCATTTCCTTGAATTCAGACCTTCATCTCAGCCATGAATACGGTCAGCTAGTGTCACCTTGTCCCAGTTTTTTGGGCCCGCGGCTTCGTATTTGCCTGACTTGGAGATGACTCTTCCCAGTGCTTGGTGAATCTCAGCCTGGAAAGGTCCAAATGGACACTTCTCACCATCGATACTGATGTAGCCATCTTCTTGGTCGCGGGGAATGATGCGATACGCCGAGATCTTCTTGTAAGTGACATGAGGGTTGTCAAACAACCTCTCAGCCTCGACGTCAAGAAGAACCTTGATTGCAGTGAGAAAAGGGAGGTCGCCATCAATAGTGACAAGATCCATCAGACCATCAGAAATCAGTGAGGCGGCAAAGAATGGTGCATCAGGTGACATGTATGCCATCTACGACAGTCAGTATAATCCCAAGAATGAAACTTGATCAAACCACTTACGTTGCCGGCATAGAAAGTGCCAATTCTGTCATAAGGAATCAACTCCCAGCCTTCAGGGAGATCATCCTGAATGGTGCCATATTTCAACTTCGGCAAGCCTTCATCCCCAGCTGCAGGTCCTGCATCAGCTTTCTTAGTCAGCTGAGCCAGGCTCGTAGAGCTGGCATGGTGCTTGTAATGTGCCTTGACCTTGCCCTTCTCTTCGATCTCAACTTTTACAGCCAGGTCGAAAGGATAGCACTTCTTCTTGAACATGCGCTGTATGACGCCAACCTCGAATCGCGCAGCGCCCATCCATCGCATGTGTTCTGTGCCGAGATCGCATTCAGCAATGAGGCCTAGTGTCTGCGAGAGGAACGAGATGATGCGGTTGCTGCCAGAGGTGACTGACACCAGATCCATTGGGGTCACGATACCCTTGATAATAGCAAGAGCAGCAAACGAAGGTCGATGAGATCCGTACAGGTTGCACGAGAATGCATTGCCTGAACCACAAGGGATATGACTAACAGGCATCGTAGCCAGCGCTTTGGCAGCATCGGGTCGCTTGGCAAGGCCGTTGAAAATCTCGTGTGGCGTTCCATCTCCGGAACATGCCATGATAGTGTCGTATCTGGATAAGTCGGCGTTTTGCGCCAGCTCAACGGCTTCTCCACCATGCTTCAAAACCACAATTTCAAGCTGCATCTTGGCAGCCTCGAAGAGAGGTCTCACCTCATTCTCCCACTGTTTGACAGCGCCTCCAGGTCCAGAGTTGGGATTGATCAGCACATAGGCGCGTTTCTGAGGCTGCGCATCACCGTATGCGCGTGACAGCAGGATTTTGACAAAGATCTCAGGTGGTGTTCCGCTGGTCGATTCATCGTCGGTAGCAAGCGCAAAGGCCCATTTTGCAGGCTTGATGAGCGTCTTCGAAGCATGAATAGCGAAGTCGATTGTGATATGATTGTTGGAGAGCTCGGCCCATAGGACGTTGTAGAAGGGGGTGGTGTTCTTTGCAGGGGATTCTATAACGAAGCAAACAAGTATAATTAGTAGCTGTTTCTGTATGGTATGGCATCGAAGTAGGAAACTTACTGCCAGCCAAGGGTGCACAAGAAGAGCGACCTGACTTGTTTGCAGCAGGATCTGTACATGGTCAGTCAGGGTGCTAGGTCCTACGTCTTCTCTTAGAGAACCGCACCATTGAGCTCCAAGTCTTCAATTCCAATGGTCAACTTCTTCTTGCCCTTCAAGAGCAGGACCATTCCAACGCCTTCTTCCAGCTTTCTTTCGTCTTGCGTGTCCATTGTAGATGGAGCCAGTCAACAGGCTTATCGAGATTGTGTAATATATTGAACGCTCAGAGGTGCTAGGTAGTCGCAAGGGTTAGCTCGATCGTTGCGATTGAAACTGGTCGCGCAGTGGAGGTTCAGGAAAATGAAGTGGAAAAAAGGGGACCCGAGCAACACACTTTGGTCGCATAGAAATGAAAGACAGAAATTCCAAAACCAGATAACGAGTGTATGTTTTGGAGTGCTTTTCACAGGGAGTTGTTTCGTAGAATCAATCGGATTACGCGGATACCCGTTCCAACTCCAGCCTAAGCCCAAGGTTGCTGATCCGCGGGGGTTAGCATGCGAAATTACCTACAGCCCCTGGAGATGCCTACACCCGGAGTTGACAGCTGACAACTGGAACCAATAATGCCAGGGCAGTGCCTGTCCAGTGGAGTGTGTGTCAGACCTCGGACTTTCGCAACTGTCAGGCACTGTCGCAACAAAACACCAGAAATAGCCACCACCCGCTCTATTGCTGTTGTTCGGTGCCCGCGGGGGCCCACGATCTGTCAGCACTTTTACACAGTAGTCTCACTTGAAGCATTTGCCTTAAGGGCTTACCTCATATTTGTCATCAGCTCCGAGTCTAAGTTGGATTTAAAGGAAGACGCACATAATGAAGTTTAACGGCTTCTTGTTTAGCCAATTCATTCGACCAATAAGGCTGATAGCGCATGCTTATTCTACAGGATGGATGGATGCTTTTACTTTTCCGCATGTTCCCAAAACTCCAATTCCATTTCCCGTCATCCTCTGAGCCATCCTTGCGCCAGTCCGTCCTGACCATCCTTCTCCTTAACCCTTTCTAACCTGAACTGGGACACCTCGGAATCGCAACCCTCAGTTGCATGCGTCTATATGTCCTAATATGGCCAATGGCATTCAACAACACCCATGTCATGTGCTGATCCTCTATCAACTTTTCAGTATTATCAAGTAGGCAGTAGCCTCTTATGCAAGTCTTGTCACACTGGGGAATTTCTCTTGGGCGGCCTTCTTGTAAGATTCCACCTGAGAGCTCCTCCAGCTCCTGAGCACCTGAAGACCCTCAATGGCATCCTCATAGGTGACATCGGGGATATCCAAGATTCCAACAACAGCCTCTTCTGTCTTGGTCTTATCTTGGCCCAATAGCTTCTGCGCCTTGATAACCGAGAGAGCATGTCTGGGGCTGCCCTTGTTGGCTGCTAGGAACTCATCATTGAGCTTGACGAGATCTGTCGAAGGGTCGACCGCCTTGAACTCGGCCTTTAGCACCTCAAGAACCTTAGGTTCAATGTCAGTTGCTGTCTTCAATAGCTGGGCAAATGCCACAGTCTGCTCGTGTACTCTGGGTGATTCAGGGTCAAGTGCCAGAGCAGCTGTGAGGCAACGAAGGGCAAGAATATACTTCTCTGCAAGACGAGTCAGTAAACGCAAACTCTGTGTTCATGGTATTAAACTTACTGCGGCGCATGTAAACCTCGAAGCCAGCGAATTGGGCGTTGATGTTCTTGGGGCTGAATTGGAGCAGGGGATTGACGAATTTCATGGCATCGCCAAGAGGGTCAGTGGTTTCTGCCAGCTTCAATCCTAGTGGATCATCGTCTTGCTTCTTAACCTCTCCATCCTTGTCCTTGCCCTTGTTAGGGTCTTGCTTAGCTTGTAATTCAGCGGCCTCCTTCTCCAAGCGCTGCTGCTCCTTCTTAGCCTTTTTGGCGGCCTTCTTTTTAGCCAGAGCATCCTCAGTATCGTCGCCATCAGCTCCATTGACACCATTCGCGGAAGGCTTATCAGCCAGCTTGAGGTAGACTTCGACTGCATCCAGAGCAGCCCGAGAGAAAAAGGGGTGGTCGCGGACATGATCTTCCCATCGCATCATATCGATATAGGCACGGATCTGGCCCTTGCGTAGAGAGAAGCTGTGGAAATCGAACTGATCCTCCTGCCACACCTCAAAGATGTTGAAAATCTGTTGGAATCGCTTGAGAGCCAGCGGGACGTTGCCTTGGCGGGCATATGCCTCACCATCTTCTGTCAGGAACCAAACACTCTGCATGTCTAAGAGATCGGCCAAAGGACCACCAACAGTCTCTGCGCGTGTGAAAAGGCCAACTGTCTTGAGAGCTTTCTCGTTTTCGTTGTTGCGAAGTTGGTACTTGGCGGCCTTGGTGTTGATGTATCTATCCTTGAGATCGAGTTTCCTCGCTCGATCCATTGCCTTGGAAGCTTCTTGCAGGTTTCCGCCATGCTTAATGATTCGGGCTTTGGTCATGGCAAAGTCCACGCTCTTGGGGTCCTTCTCAATCGCCTTTTCAACGTACTCCATGGCTTTTGTCAAGTCGCGGCTGAGGTGATAGTTATAGTGCTGAGCAAGGTAGTAGAGCGCTGCCGCTTCTCCCTTGTCCTTGCTCTCTGAATCGGCACTCTGGGAGTTCAAGTAGCTCTCGGCCAATTCGCGAAGGGTATCCTTCTTGAAAGAATCAGAGTACAGGTGCTTAAGGTTAGCAAAGGTTGATGGAACGCCCTTGTTAAGCATCAACGTCAGATAGGCATCGGCAGCTTGTTTGAAGTCATCGCCTACAAACAAATTAGTACTCGTGTCTCGTTAATGTCTTAGTCAGATCTACCTGAGAGAAAGTCCAGCGGCAACCGGCGCGCGGCATCGCATCGAGGAGACTTCTCTGCATACTCATCATAGATAGTCTTTCGAGCCTTGGCATCCTCCTTTGGTACCTCCAGAACCTCCAGAAGCTTCTCGTAGTATGTTTGGTGCTCCGAGTTGCGGTCAAGGAGAGCGCGGTAGGCCTTGGCAGCCTCCTCTTTCCTGTCCAACTTATGAAGATACTCAGCGCGGGCCTCCATAACAGCCAATCGATCGAGGTTTTCCTTAGCAGCAGTGTTCAAGTGCTCAAGAGCCCGTTCATAGTCCCCTTGCTCCGCAATCAAAGAGTTTTTATACATAATGGCTTCCGAGTGCTCGTTATCGAATTTCGAAGGTTTCGTCTTCAAGGTCTCCTCATAGGTGTTCATAACCTTCTCAGCTTCAGCAGGATTTCCAGAAAGATGGTGGGCAATGGCGAGCGCAGTCCAGCTTTGGCGGATTTGAGGTCGAGCCTGGAGCATAGCGGTTCGGCTCTGGATGTATCCCTGATAGTCGCGGCATTGGATTTGCAGAATAGCCAGATCACGTTGAATTTGCGCCGACTCAGGCTCTAGTCGGAGAGCAAACTTGTATGCCTTAATAGCCTCCTCAAAGTTCTTGTTTGCCCGGTGCAGCAGACCATACACGTGCCAGCAAATGTGTGACTTCATATCCATAGTCAAAGCCTCCTTACCTAAGACAAAGGCTTCTTCTGTCTTACCCTGAGCATTCAGAATCAGAGCCTTCATCGCAGTAGTGTCTCCATGTTTAGGGTGCTTCTTGAGAATGAGCTCGGCGGACTTGAGACCACGCTTGTACTGCTTGTCTTCGTAGTAGCGAATAACGGAGCGGAAGAGCGAGGCCTCCTTGGAGGCGAGGGGCTGAGGCATCGTGAAAGCCAGAATTCAAATCAGGATGTCGAGGAATATAGAAATCGTGAGCTAGGTAATCCTGGTTCGCTTCCGTTGTCGGCGACGATTATAAGCTGCAAGGAGGATCGAAGGAGGGGTGGGTGCTTGGGCGAGGATGCTGAAAAGGTACAAGGAAGCTTTGGCGAGATTATAATACCTCGCCAGGAGAGTATGGTAGAAGGAGGATAGAGGGTAAAGAGGCGGCTTCCCTGACCGGCGATTGTGGAGAGATGGTGTTCAAAGCTGAATGTGCTGTACCATACGACCTTACGAAATGATGTGAACAGGAATTGCTGCGGTAGGCCGGCAATTTCTCGGAGCTCGTGGTGGGCTGGGCTGCTGAGTATGAGGTGGTGGTGATTTTGGCGGGGCAGTTCAAGGCCCATGACACAGCATGCTTCATGAGGGTTACAGAAAGGTTGATAAAGAACAGAAATCAGTTCCCAAACCTATGATAAACATGGACAACTATAAACCTATATTGGCTCAAGCTTCTTAGTTAATAATTAAATTTGAAGATTGAAACTGTTGATTAAGTTCAATATCTTGTGAGCTTTGTTGAGACTAGGTAGGTAAGTAATATAAGTATAACTATAATATCTAAAGTAAAATTGATGGCAAGACCAAAATCGTAAGAAATAATGATGTTTTAAACTTCTGTTTCAATTATGAGAATTCTTGGGTTTGTTTATACAAGGGGCGTTGATGCTATAGCATGCCTATCGTACACGAAATCCCTATCCTACAGTCCACCTTTTATTATTTTATGTATTCACTTACTCCATAGGCCGTTGACATGTCTGGGCAGTCGTGTCATGTTATCATAGTTTATACAGTTGTTTTCGAGTTCTGAACTTTCCTCCATTTGCTGATGGTATCCTCCCAGCTTTCGAAAGGCTCGCCCCCACATCTTTGCTGTACTACCTCCCATGTTCTATGTCGTACGATACCCTCAACGTCGCGCTCTTGTCTGACCAGTGAAGCCAGGCGCTCGGTACGAGCTTCGCGTGGGAAGAATCTGCCGGAATATGGATCCAATCGTTCGTCGACTATTCTATCGTGGTCCTTCTCTTTCTCAAGTTCCCGCAGGGTTCGATCCGGGTCATCGGGGTCTGGACTGGCTGCAACCAGAGCGCAGTAGTTTAGCACCTCAGTCCTAGCTTCCCATGACGGGAACAAGACTTTCTCCTTGAACTCCCAACATGACTGAGAATCGATCTGTTTTGAGGCTGGTCTCGAAGCGCGTTGCGAGGTAGAAGATGGGTCGAAACCAGATCGAGACGGCGTCACCAGCGCGTTGAGATTCTGGGTGATTGAATCATCGATGGATGATCTCGAGAGTCGTAAAAAGTCTGAAAACGAGTCAATCAGTCACAGATTCTAAAATTCATGGTATCTGACTCGGTTTTACCTCGTAGAGTACCATATGAAAAGCAGAACTGTGGGGTAAGCTGAGGTTGTGTAGATGGTTGAGTCATGATAGTTTTCGGCCGCGAGGACCTCTCCTTCTGAGCGTCCGGCGAACCTTTCCAGAGTATCCCAGCCAGAATGGGCGGATGTTTTAGTTCAACTGTTTAGAAGTTGGAGTGGTTGCTAGTGTGTTAATCAAAGACGTGGCTCGCATGAATCTGAAACAAAGTCGAGCCGAGTCGTGTTGGCTGTTCGAATCCGTCGTGTCAGCGTTGGCTCTATCTTGACTTCAGTGACGCAACTAAAGCCTTAGCCTTAGCCGGAGCTAAAGACCCGGCTGGTTGTCTCCGGCAGGCCCGGATAAACCTTCACTCCGCCCGCTGACTCTCAAGATTGATCCTTGCACAGATCCCCCCAGCTTGATCCTGGTAATTCCGATCATTGACTGCACGACAGAACCCTGGCTCTACTCTGAACCGCATGGCAACTATCATCATGAAAAGGCACAATCATACTAAAGGCTTCTATTACACATTATGTACGGTTTTCTTTTATCTGATTTAGGATTTTCTCGTGAGGAAGAAAATCGGACGATAAACGAAGTCTCGATTGTTCTTTCTTACTTTTCAGAGTCAAGTGCTGGCTGCTGGACCAGAGAAAGGTACGTATTGGATATATTACAAGTGTCAGCAAGGGCAGGGCGAGAAGTCAGGAACGGGCTTAACGCCAAGGGGGCACCTCAGGGCAAGGCGCAGAAATTTTGCTTCAGATTCAGGGTCTGCATTTTGAAAACAGCCTACGACAAACTAATCGGCATTACTTCAACGGTGGAAGCAAGTAGCCACCGCCGAGTCGAGCCGCCCTACGCGAGGGCTACTTCTTGCGCTTGATAATGGCTGCTCTGTACCGGACGGAGGGGATCCAGGATAAGAAGTGGGAGGCTGTCGCCCTACCGCCCCAAGGCGTCATTTTAAGCATTGACATCTAATACCATCAACGCCTCACCGTTCGGGCATTCAGCATAATCATCCGATGAGGCTTTCCCTGGTCGGGACCGATCTGAGGCTTTGAGCATGATAAACATCGACAGGATGTCAAACTCACAACTGGATCTCAACAACGGGATTCGTATTCTTCAACAGCAAGTCAGGGATGTCCCTAGCGGGAGAACTTCCCCATAAGGCTAAAAAGGCTTCGAGTCTCCGTAACTGCCATATTGGATAAAAGACGCAAAAACAGCGACTCACGAACCCGCAGATGGGGACGCCACCGCTGAGACCATCTACCGGCTCGGCTCCAACGACCCTATTTGTCGCCATTCTGGGTAGTGATCAGCCAGTTCCAAGCAGTTGGGTGACTGTTTCGCAGTGGCTTGTCCCCTTATCCATAGCCTGTTGCGCTAAATCCAACGCCCAGGACCATCTGCCACCCACCCAACGCTAGGAATCGCCATGTTGGCTTACAGCATGGCTTAGTGCCGGACCAGAAGCCGACTCGCCCAAGCCTCTGTGAGCGTGGATTACTTGGTCTTGATTGTGTGACGACGGTGCGCAGCAAATAGAGCCCGGGCCGTCGTCACTCTGTTGCGTTTTACGTTGAGGCTTCAACCTTTTCTTCTGTTGCGCAAGAATCTGGTCTGAACGAGGCGAAGGCGAAAGCACGGGCTTGGTCCTGAGTGTACCTGTCAAATCGTACATTACCCCCCAAGTTTCCTGCTCGAGTCCAGAGTCTGGTTGTGTACGGAGTACTGCTTTGGCGTTTCTGTGCCAATCAAATTAACATCAACTTTCCCTCCCCAAGGATGGATCACCTCAAGAGTCGAGTCGAGAAGGCAAATCTTCAGGATCTAATTGACATATGCGAGCAACTTTCCGAAGAATGCAGGGGTATTTCCAATTGTCTTAACACCAGCCCAGTTGTTCTGGCTTCGCTCGCCAAGGAGTGTCGCGCCATCACAACTGCGCTTGACAGGTTACACGAACTCAGCAGGTCGATTGAAGGTGGCACAGAAAATGTGCGGGCATCAAACAACGAATTCGTCTATTCCGTTTCAAAAGATGTGCATGAGCTCAGGGCAGCACTGAAACGCATCAAGGGTCCTGATAGAGACAGCGGCATTCACCTCAACGAACCACAGCTTATTATTGTCTGGAACGAAGCAGCCTTAAAGGAGTTCCTTGCGCGGCTGCGCACTCACCAAGCGTCTCTTCACACTCTTCTCAATACTGCGACTCGGTGAGGAACCTGTTAAACTGCATTGGTGTGAGGCTAATTTTTGGTAGTGCTGGTTATAACTTTGGGGGAAATGATATAAACATAGGACGGGTGATTGAGCCTGATATTGGAGTGGACGAGGCCCTACGAAGTCTTGCTCGAAAGTTCACGGCACCAAACCAACAGTCTGTTGTGTTACCCAGAGTCAGTGACTCTGCCGAGATACAGGTCCTCCTTGATACGCTTGTACCGCCTCCTGGAGTCAACTATATACGGACCAAGGATACCGCACATGAACTGCACAGCGCCATTGAACGGAGCGATGAGACAGCCGTATTTCACATTCTCCTGGAACGTGCAGATCCCAACATTATGCTGGCTGGCTCAATGCTCTCTCCGCTACATCGTGCTTTCGACAAAGGACATATGTTGATTGCTGCATTTCTCATCGTAGCTGGTGCAGATGTTGACGAACCAACTACCGACGGCCACACAGCATTAATGAGAGGTATCAAGTGCGGTTTCTCAGAACAGTTTGCGACGCTCGTGATTCATATGAAGGCACGCATCAACGCGATCGACAATGACGGATGCTCAGCACTTCACCTCTCAGCCGCCTCAGATGTTCTCGATGATGAGACACTCCCAGTTCTCATTGATGCAGGTGCCGACATCAACCTTGCCGATTACAATGGCCAAACACCACTTCTTGTGGCAATCCAACATAGCCGCTGGTCCACGGCGACAAAGCTGGTGCAAGCTGGTGCAGATATGGAGGTGCGATTACAAGATGGGAAGACAGCCCTTCATTTGGCTATAGCCATGCGCAACCAGGAGTTTTCACAGGTGTTGATATCTCGAGGGGCAAACGTTGATCGGATACTCCGCGAGCATACGCCCCTAACAATGGCTATAAGCTCTCGTTGTACAGCGATCACAGCCGTTCTGCTGGATAGCGGTGCGAACCCCAACCTACCTAGTCGAAACGGGAACACGCCTCTCCTCGCAGCAGCAGCCACTGGACATGACGAAACTGTGCGATATCTTATTGCCCATGGGGCAGATCCATCAGCGACTCGAGGACACTCTGGATACTCTCCGATGCACATGGCGGCGCACAAAGATAAACCCCACATTATTCAACTATTGGCTGATTTCGGAGCGCCTGTTGATGTCTTGGATAAGACGGGCGAAACCCCTCTTTTGGTGGCTGCCAAACTTGGTAATGCTCAGAGTATCTTTCGCTTGATCAAACTTGGTGCCGACATCGAGCGGGTAGGGCCTGATGGTATGAGCATTCTTTCTCATGCAGTCAAGATGGGTGATGTTGACCTTGTCATTGCACTCCTGGAGCTGGGAGCCGGTATGCAAATGTCATCTGTGTTTAACCCGAGAGCCAGCAAGGAATATTTGGTACCTGAGCCGCAGACAACACCGATTCACGTTGCTGCTCAACACGCACGAGATGAGATTTTGGTGCGACTTGTATCATATGGTGCCTCTCTTGAGAGCACCATCTTCCCTGGCCGGACACCTCTATCTGTTGCAGCGTCTCATGGTCATATCTCAACAGTACGGCTCCTTCTCCGACTGGGCGCCAATACGCATGCTTTAACGACACACGGTGATACGATTCTTTTCGAAGCATCCGCAAACCAAGCAACACTCAAGCTCTTGCTTCAACAAGGTATCGATGTGAACCACCAAAACGACCGGGGCGCTACAGCACTCCATTATGCCGCTCTTCGCGGGCACATTGGGGGTGTGAGGATGCTGCTTGAGAAAGGAGCTCGCCAATACCACGCAAACGCTGTGTGGGATGCCTGGGAGGACAGAGACGGAGCTGGAGGTTATCGACAGGGCACGCCGGCTGGCATGGCAATGCAACGGGGTTTGGACAAGGTCGCGGAGTTAATTGAGGGATGGAAATATAATTGACTAGGTGTAATATTTGGCGACAAGGCAAAGGATTGTTTTAATGGATGGATGGAGTAATGGATAATGGCTGGACGGCAAAACTGTATATCCTCTCTGTATGTAAGATAGGCTTGTACTTGTTGAGATACCACAAAAGAATTGATTTGATTTTGTTCAAGTGGAGTTATGAATGAGTTGTGTACAGTAGCTAAGCTTTTCAGCCCTGTCGTATTCCACGTCTGCCTAGACACCCAAACAGTTACAACTTACGGATACGAAGGGTCCTGAATGGTGAAATGAGTTCCGTACTGTACTGTAGTAGGCAATTAAGCGGCGCGCGGGAAGAAGCGCAACCGAGCCGTCAGATGTGACGTGACAATAAGATTAATTAATAAATCACCGGTAGCGATGAGGAGATCTCTCAACAACCATCTCGAACCCAGATACGAATACGGGGCGTCATGACGGTGTTGAGTGTTGACGTAATAGAGGCAGTGCTTATAGAAGAGAGCATGATGGGCGTATCTCAATTTCACTACCGGTCGCTTGTGATATTCTGTTGAATTAGAATATCGGTTTAGTCTCGTGATCAGGTAGCCAAGGCCTAATTCTTCATGTCTTTCAGCCAAAATCAACCTTCTTCTATCATAATCATACCTACCTACTCCTCATCATACCGCGTGCGCATCCAATCTTCTCATTGCCCCTTTTGTCTCTGAAGCACAGGAGCCGCCCACTTATTCCCACACCTACACGGGTAAATTAGATTACCTTTTAAGATCTCGCCAAGTTCAGATTATTATTTATATCGAATTTATATCCTTCATCGTCGTTAAACACATTCCGAAGCTTTGAACCCTTATTCTGCAGTGCAGCACGTCACAGCAGCAGCAGCTACGCCCCGCGCGCTCCATCTCGCCCTGACTTGCTAAAAGTCCCTGTCCTCCCCCTGCTTCCAACCCCGCAATCCGGAATCGGCCCCTCATAAACTGCTACAGTACAGTACCTACTGCACACGAGACCGCTTCTCAACGTAAATCTCCTGTCGCAAATTAAGTCCTCCATCTCCATATCCCGACTTTTCAACGTATACACGGCGCAAATCTACAATCATGTCCGCTACAACCCCAGCCGCGCAAGCAAACAGCAGCAGCTGGACCGCCTTCCTCAAGGTAGATATCTAACTTCACTTCAAGCTTTGCGGACGTACTTGGAGCATCTTGTAGCTGACCCTCGTCTTTGCGACGTGCTCTATAGTCCATCGCATCCTTCAATGGCGATCTGTCTTCGCTCACCGCGCCCCCCTTTATCCTCTCCTCTCAGTCACTCACCGAGTTCTCTGCCTACTGGGCTACGCACCCTCCCGTCCTGACCGCCCCGGCTGCCGAGTCTGATCCCGCCAAGCGTACTATGCTTGTCCTCAAGTGGTTCCTCTCAACTCTCAAGCACCAGTACGCCAGCCGAAGCGAGCAGTATGGAAACGAGAAGAAGCCCCTGAACCCTTTCCTGGGTGAGCTTTTCCTGGGTACCTGGTCCGACGAAGCTGGCGAGACCACCCTTGTCTCAGAGCAGGTCAGCCACCACCCTCCTGCTACCGCCTATTGCATCCGCAACGACAAGACCGGAATCGAGCTCGAGGGCTACAACGCTCAGAAGGCCACTTTCAAGAGCACCATCATCGTTAAACAAATCGGTCACGCCGTCCTGCGAATTCCCCTTCCTTCAGGCGAGATCGAATCCTACCTCATCACCCTCCCTGGTCTCCACATCGAGGGTTTGATCTTTGGTGCTCCTTTCGTTGAGCTTGATGGCTCAAGTCACATCACTAGCTCCAGTGGCTTCACTGCCAAGATTGACTACAGTGGCAAGGGCTGGCTCTCTGGAAAGAAGAACACCATCGTTGCCAGCGTTTATCCTACAGGCAAGGAGAAGGAGGTCCTTTACAACGTCACTGGCCAGTGGAACAAGACTCTTGAGATCTACTCTGGACCTGCCAAGTCCAACTCCAAGTCTACTCTTGTGAGCACCTATGACGCCGTCAATACCGCTCAGACTGAGCTCCAAGTTGCCCCCATCGATCAACAACATCCTCTCGAATCTCGCCGTGCCTGGTCTCGTGTCGCCGATGCCATTCAAAAAGGCGACATGGATACAACTGGAACTGAAAAGGGCAAGATCGAGACTGCCCAGCGCAATATGCGCACCAAGGAACGTGGAGAGGGTCGAACTTGGGAGCGCCAGTACTTCACCGCCGTGGAGGGCCAGGACCCTGTCCTCGAGCAGCTCGGCAAGGTTGTTGGCGTACCCACTGATGGGGAGGCTGACAAAACGGGTGGTCTTTGGCGATTTGACAAGTCCAAGGCAGACGCTCGTGCCGATCTGAAGCTCACTGAGGATACTGTGACTCAGATGGAGAAGGAGCTCCTTGGCTGGTAGCTACGCCCAATGGAATCTCGAAACAATAGTAGCGACAAGAGCGGAAACCAAGCAGGTAGGTAGATGGGTGGCATAATACATGGGAACGGAAGGGGTGCAGGCAAGGGTGCAGAGTTAAAGCAAAAGAGATGGTCATGGGCATGGGTTAGAGTATAAGGCGCTCAGTAAATGTTCTCTGATACAAGAGACATCCCGCAACGAACCAAGGGGATTCCAACGGTTGGTTTGTATAATACTTAACAGGTTATATACGTTCTACGATTAATGACATGGTTTTCATGTTTTTTCTGTATTTGTACTCATCTAGAGTTATATCAGGGGAGTTGTTGGTGTGTTTATCTAGAGAAGTGTTGCCTGTACATATGGTATTGACACAGCACAGCCTCAACATTCGCATCACGGTCATAAAACCCAAAATGTGCGTCATCAATTTTTTTTTCTTAATTAATTTAACTACTTTCGTCACCTCGTAACGTCCCTTGCAACTATAAACAACAATGTTTTGTCTGAACCAAGGTGAGGGCCTTTTTTTGGATCCCTCTTTTTCTTTTCCAAACGATACTCATGAATGGTGTCGCAGTATTGGGATATCATTAGAACCAGTGAGCGTCTTTATCAACATTTATAGCTGGTTGGAAGTGTTGAAGTCCTGGAGAGCCTCGGCAACACGCTTGGACATGGTCTTCTCACCCTCACGGACCCAGACACGGGGCTAGACAGAATGTTAGTACATTATCATATATATACAGCAATACGGTGGAAACTTACGTCGAAGTACTTCTTGTTGGGCTTGTCCTCGCCATCGGGGTTGCCGACGGTGGTGTTGACGTACTCGCGCTTGTTGATCATGTAGTCTCGGATACCGGAGCAGTAAGCGAACTGCATGTCAGTGTCGACGTTAACCTTGACAACACCGAAGCCAATGGCGTCGAGGTACTCCTTCTTGGAGGAGCCAGAGCCACCGTGGAAGACGAAGAAGACGGGCTTGTCGTTGTCGGACTTCAGAGCCTCCTTGACGTGAGCTTGGTGCTTGCCGAGAAGCTCGGGGTGGAGCTTGACGTTGCCGGGCTTGTAGACACCGTGGACATTACCGAAGCCAGCGGCAATGGAGAAGTAGGGGGAGATAGGGGAGAGAGTGTTGTAGATGTTAAGGATATCTTCGGGCTGTGTGTAGAGAGAGTTGTTGTCAACATCCTCGTTGTTGACACCATCCTCCTCACCACCGGTGATACCGATCTCCATCTCGAGCCACTGCTTCATGGGGGCAGCGCGCTTGAGGTACTTGGCGGTGGTCTCGATGTTCCACTCGACGGGCTCCTCAGAAAGATCAATCATGTGAGAGGAAAACAGAGGCTCGCCCTTCTCCTTGAAGTAAGCCTCATCGGCATCGAGCATGCCATCGAGCCAAGGGAGGAGCTTCTTGGCGCAGTGGTCGGTATGAAGAACGACGGGGATACCGTACGCGGGGGCGAGAGAGCGGACGTAGTGGGCAGCGGCGACGGAGCCAGCAATGGAAGCGGCCTGGTCAGTGTTGCTCACACCCTGAAGACTTGTTAGTGGGACAAAGCGGCTGAGAAAATTTGTTGAGAAACATACCTTGCCAGCGAAGTAGGCGGCACCACCCTGGGAGAACTGAAGGATGACGGGAGCCTTAGCATCGCGAGCAGCCTCGAGGGCAGCGACGACAGTAGAGGAGGAGGTGACGTTCTGTGATTTTGATGTTAGCAGTGATTCTTTGCGCTGTTTTTGGATGCTTGGAACATACAATAGCGGGAATGGCGAACTTGTGCTCTCGAGCGTACTCGAAAAGACGGAGGACATCGTCACCGACGATGACACCGGTCTTACGGCTGAGGACTTCTTGGACACCCATTATTGCTGATTTTGAGGTTTAGGGCTGAAAGTTTGTAGGTTGAGATGAATGATGAAGAAGAAAAAAGTCTAATGAGCAAGAAAGATGTCAGTTATGAATGATGAGGAGCAATGACGAAGGAGGGGGGTGTGGCGGGGTTTTCAATCCAAGCCGTTTGGGCCTTATCGATAAAGCACAAGGGGTAGAGTTGCAGGTACGGCGTTTTTGGAGGGGCAGACAGGGCAGGGAGGAGGGGCACTTCTGACGCTCTTGCCGAGAGCTGCTCTGTGCGGGCCAGAATGAGTTCATCAGGTTGAGGCCATGAGCTGTTTACGACATGCAACAGCCATTGTCGGTGAGGCATAAACAAAGACCATGATAAGACGGCGGATCTTTTTCATCTCGCCAGGAACGCTCGTCTAATTCATCTTGCAGGACACTGCTTCCGATTGGCGAGAACGAGCATGCACCGCGAATCGTCTGAGATTCACGGCCCGTAAATTGAGTTTCGTGAGGCTTCAGAGCTTTTGAATATGGGCTGAGACTGTTGAACGATTTACCGCGCCATACAGTGAGACGATTGGTATCGCCTCATCCGGAAACGCTCGTTCTCATTCACCGCACACCTCAACCCATTTCAGGCTCTCGACTCAAATCCTCCACGGTTGCTCCGATCCCCGGTGGCTCTCCGGTGGCTCCGCGGCCGATATGTCTTCTCTGGTCTTCTCTCGACCTCTGCGCTACTCTGTCTTCCTCTCACGACTCTGCTCTCTATCATGTTGCCCACCTCGTCTCCGCTATAGGACAGCCCGGTTCACACATCCTCGTCAGACCCAAGACTTTGTTCAGAAAATCGCTCCCCTAGCAAGCTCACTCGAGGTAGCTAGTGGGAGCTCTCTGACGTTGTTGAGCGCATGCTCGGTGGTAAAGTGGGGTCGCCGACACAGCGGCGCCGTTGTAGAGCAAATACAGTGGATGGGATTGGACTCGGTATGTAACAGTGGAGAGCGACGCGACTTACACAATTTTGGCAGTTTGATAGTCGACCCAGCGATGATGTCGGCAATGACGATAGTGGAGGAATTGTCAAGATTTAAGAATGAAAACACCAACATGGGGGAGGGGCAGCAGACTTATATGATGTCCTCCCGAGCCTCCTCTGTGCCGAGAGCTATTCCTACCACAGCCGACGCTTCGGGGCACTTGACGGGAACATGCGGGACGGCCTGGCCCTTGGAGACCATTGATCGGGTTCATCACCCTCATTGTTAGCAAATACACTGACTCTGATTCTCGTGTGACCCATCTTCCCCGCATACCTGAATATCGTGAGCATCACGGTTGGCTGGGACGTCGCTATGGACCATGGCGGTGGACACCTCCGGGCTGACTTCCGCTGATGCTGTTTGACCAGTCCTCTCCAATTCGAAACGCCACGAATCTGACGCCAATCATATCAACTAATGCGATTGGCGCAGTTGTATTGCCGACGACAACAATTCTCGATCATTCTCGCACGCTGCAAGTCTTGCATAACAATGAAACGTGCTCTCCTAACGGGATCGTTAATATTACACTCAATTTCAGTAATTTGAAGTTGGAAATCATGATCGCAGCTGAAGTGGTGGAGCTACGACATCATCCTTGCGGGGCCTTTTCAGGTGCCGACCAAATATGATATCGGTGATCTAATACCGAACCGCAGTCGAGATTCATCATGACAATGACGAGGCAAACTCGGATCAGCAATTCGACTCGAAGCTCCTGTTGTTCGGTTGCTAGTCTCTTCCCGGCCAATGCCGAATGCCCAATTGAGAAATAGCAAATGCAAATTTTGCAAGATACCCCTGATCTTTGCCAAAGGTGTGTCAGTTGATCATGGCCATAAACTTGACGCTATTTACGTCACGTACTTTGCGTTTCGCGCTTTTTAAGCTATAAAGCCGCTCAATTGTATTCACGGGTAGTCTAACTTCTCAGCTGATCATACCTTGATCCCATCCACCCGAGAATACATTCGATTGAGGCATTGGTCCATGAAGAGTGCTTGTCTTAGATTCGACATCTACCCCCACCAGTCCCTCCGTTCGTCCCTCAACCCCGCCAGGTCTATGAGGTTCCGGAACACCATGAAGCTCACTCCAATCCTCCGCTGCCCCACTCACATGAATTCAATTAGCTAACGAACTTCAAAAAATCCGACCCTTAACGTCAGTCGTTAAAACTAAATGACTCATGGTTTTATATAAGGCAAGATCCTTCAACGACAGCTGATTGGCTTCCGTAGCTCAGTTGGTTAGAGCGTCGTACTAATACTTCAATCCGAGTGTTCGGTAATGCGAAGGTCTCAGGTTCAAGCCCTGGCGGGAGCAAGTCTTCCAGTGCCTTTCAGCTGTTCTTTTTGGGGATTTTTTTGCTATTTTCGTGGTTGTGATAACCCGTGGTGGTGTTATTGGTATTGCGGCGCAACGTTCCACGTCTACGGTTAAAGAGCCATTTCTATCACAGGCCTGACTGGGTAAGTACTTTTTAGTCCTAAAGTTACCTAAAGTTATGATTAAATGTACCAAAGTCGGTCCTTGAATTACCTAAAGTTACTATAATCTAAAAGTTGGTAATAATGAGCCCTCATTCATGTTGCGGCAACTACCAAGAAAAGCAAGCTACCCTAAAGCAATAGTACTGAATTTAAGCTTGATAGAATATGGTAGCTGGATAATGAATTGATGGACTGTTTATTTTATTGATGTTCTTTTTTTTAAAAAAAAAATAAAAATAAAAATAAAAATAAAAACACATGCTTCCACATAACAAGGGTTATTATAGTCAACACCATTTGAATGAATTCACTGTCTCAAACCAGTCCATGGCTTTCAGCCATGTTAATCCCAACAACCCTATTTTGCAAGAGAATGTGAATCGCCAGAGTATATATATTCGACCGTTTCTGCGAAGTTAATATGACTTTTTTTTATATCACTTCATAAATAAATCTCAGCTCAATATATCTTCGACCAGTCACCTTTTTCGAGAACATCGCCACCGATATCCACGGAAAAGGATTTGCGAGAATGTGGGAGCAGTTAGGAAGCAAGAAGCTGCAGATGGTGTCGACAGGGGACATAGGTTGGTTTGCGGCGCAAAGTCTGCTCCAACCCGAGAGGTACAAGGGTGTGCAGTCTTGACGCTCGTGGGCGATGAGTTGACGGAGCGTGAGGCGGATGCTAGTTACACGGAGCTCATTGGCCAACATATGGCTATGGCAGCCTGCCCTGTCGCGAGCGCAGTAAAGTTTGTGCTGAAGGGCTCCGTGGGTGATATGCCCAAGTGGTTTGCGGATCAAGGTTATGGTGGAGATGTGCAAGAGTGCCGCCATTATAATCCTAAGATGCAAGACTTCAGGGTTTGGTTAGAAGAGAACAAGAAAAGTTTCCAGTAGGAGAGGTAGTTTGCCAGAAAAAAGTACATTTTGGTTATGGAACCCCCACGAGTAAATTCAAGGTCCATTTACATAGATATTCCTTCAATAATGCAAACAATAATAAATAAACTATCTCATACCTACTCCAACTTCCACGTGTTCCTCAAAGCTGTTTCGGTTGTCGCACAAGAAGTTCAGCTGTCGCATTCCTCGCCATGAAGCTCCCCTCATATCTCAAAATGTCCAAGTTAACCCAAGGATCAGAGATCGACTTCCTCGGAAAACTGATGTGGCCTTTTCCCAACCACATTTCATCGCACTTCATTCCCAGTCCAACCGGAAGAAGTTCTTGAACAGAGGGGGGCTGACCAATATGTGGCGAAGGGATGTTTCGAAGGTTGAGCATCCATCTGTCTGGAGGCGCGTTGGCGACCATCTGTTCAGGAACGAATTCAAACTCGACCATCTTTCGTCCTGCTGGTCTCTCCGTGCTGCCGGTGACAAGTCGACTGCCAGTGAACTCCTGGACAACACTCTTTCCCAGTACCTTAGGAAAACCAAGGAGCTCGCGACCAGCGAATATGGCGGCGTCGTTATCGAGAATGAAGAGAAGATTATAGTGGAACTTATCGCCTTTGTAGATCACCTCAACCTGATGAGCGTATTCGGTGTAGGCTCCAACGGGGCTCATTCCGTAGCTGAGAAATAGCGACGTCATGAGAGGTTCTTCCTCCAGTTTGAGAACATCTGGGACAAGATGGGCGACCTGTGATGCGGCAACGCGATAGGTAATACCGACTGCAGTAGTGTTTGTGAAGATACCCCTTGCCCTTGAATATGCCGGGGCGAAGATTGGCATAGATTCGCCATTCAAATCCAGAGTTCCCATAGGCATTGTTGCAGTGGAACTGTAGTTGTGTAAGAGGCGGTTGGGAATGTAAGAATAGATGCGCAAGTACCAAGGTATAAAACTTGTCCAAGATCCACGATAGAGATTTTTGGGCTTATTTAAATAAAATTTACCGCAGATTAATATGGTCTCTCCGGCAAACCCGCAGCCCTCATGAGCCATCACGTTGATGCGGTTTATTACGTTGACCGCATACCTCGTCATATTCACCTCGTGATTTGCTGACGTTGCCTGCAGATGCTAGCTGGGCATAACATTTACGTGGTGGGTTGATCGAGCAGTCCTCAGGCGAGTTTGACCAACCCACTATGGATCCGATTGTCCGTGGACACGTGTACCTCGGTTCGCGTAAAGGTCACACTACTTACCAACTAGCTTCTTGGCTTTTTTTGCGATCAAGGAATATCCTAGATGCAACTATACCGCATTCCCAAGTCTGGACCTTACATCACTGAGTTGAGCCGCGATAGCATTGATCATATCACCAAATCTTGGAGGATATATAAATCGGTTAAAATTACAGGACAGCGTTATATACATAGAAGAATGAAGATAAGATGCAAAGTCTTTAAAACTCTTCGTATTCGAAGATACGAGAAGTCAAGGTTCTCAGCAAAAGTATATACCTCTCATGCTTAACCCTTAAGGGGGCTGCTTTTCTTCTCACTCACACAGTTGTGGCTGTCGAAGGGGCTTCCGCAGCTCTTACCGCCCTTGGGCTCAACAAACACAGCAGGCATGTTGAAGAAGCATCGGGGGATCTCTCCTTGGACAAGGTTGCTTGTGTCAACATCATCGTTGTCGCCCTTGTTAAGTGCACAGTCGATAAGAGCCTTGTAGTAAGGCTCGCGGGCACCAAGACCAAAGTCGGTCATCTTCTTGGAAATGTCCTCGCCAACCTCTGCCCAGTCGCTATTATGAGGGGTAGGTTTGCGCATGATGTAGAAGCAGTACTCCTCGCCATCACGGAGGGGGAGCCATTGGCGACCGGTGTTGAAGCCGCACTTCTCGCGGGATTCACTGGCCCCGCTGAACTTGTCGGCGACAAGATGCAGGTCGCCGGCTTTCATGACATCGTTGGCGACCTTCTTCTGGATGTTGTTGGTGATGGAGCCGAGAGTCACACGCACAGTCTCAACATCGTCGTCGAGAAGGAACCAACCGCCGTTGAAGAACTTGGCAATCTTGGTCTGGTAGGTGTCCCACTTGGGGGCAGGGAGGGAGTTGTACTCGTCGTCGTTTCTGCCGCCACCAGTAGCGATTCGAAGGGTGTCCTCGAGCCTGACTGAGGCAGCCTTGAACATGTCGGCGAGGCCGGATGAGATGCTAGCGGCACCATCGTCCTTTTCGTCTTCCAATGCAAGACCGGACATGAGACCGCCGACGAGACCCATACCAGCAGAGACAGCGGAGCCCTGTAAGTGCCATAGTCAGTAAAGAAAGCTAAAGGTTGGCGACAGAGATTAACATACTCCAGGAATCAGGCCTCCGAGGGCATTGCCCATAGTCGCAGCTGCGGCAAACCAGCCCTTCATGTTACCAGGGTTGGCCTCGTCTCCGCTAAAGTCTTTGATCATCTGATCAATCTTGAGGCCGCTGACGATGGTCTCAGTAGTCAACATGCGGTGCAGCTCGGAGAACTTGCTGTGCATTCCCTTGACAGCCTGGAAACTCCAGTACGAGCTCTTGCCGATGAAAGTTTTGCCATACTTTTCGAACTGGTCTTGACAGCTGATACCGCCCATTGGGTTGCAGGTGCTTCCAATGACACCGCAGCCACCAGAGCCAGATCTGCCATCGCCACCGCCCGATATGGCCTTCTCAATGTTCTGCATCCAGTTGTTCTGGTGATCTGTTGGGCTGACTGTTAGCATTTGGCTGGGGTGTCAGTAGAGGAGGTCCACTTACCAGGGTGAGAGTTGATGAATAGCTCAAGATCAACACCAGCATCTGATTCGTCCCAGAGCTTGTCGACGCCTTCGACAGTTCGGAGATCCCAGCCCTTACAGTAGGTCTCCTTACTATCCATAACATCGTGACGCTTAGAGACCTTGGAGACGACGGGAGAGGCATCTGCCAGAGCGGCAAGAGCCAAAAAGGCAGAGGCAGACTTCATGGCCAAAGAGTGACTTGAGAATAAAGATTGAATGATTGGTCGGTTGTAAAGAAGGCTGACGAAGACTATGGCCGGAAACCGTTATCCTGAGCGACCGAGACTATATATACTTGTTGCACGACCCAACTTTCATGTCCAATTTTCATGTCGGACGCAGAGCTGTCAAGCTCAAAGGAAGGGTTTGGCGAAATGAGTCTTGGCATAGGATTTTCTGTGTATTAAGAACCTTTGCAAAAGGATTGTGAAGGATTCACTGAGTCAAACTCACTGTTACTGTGATCCCGGTTTGTAAGGCTATAGGGCGACCAATGCGGCGGAGCACAAATGGAGATGGCGTGGCTATCGCAATAAAGCGCAGACCTGGTTCCACAACTAGGATTTCATAACGTTATCTAAGTTATCCTTTTGTTGAGCTATGAAATTAAGCTTGCTTTCGGCCCTCAACTTGTCTTCTAGATCAGGGTACTGAGTAGGTTTACGGAGTATCAGCATGGCCGATTTCTTTCGGCGCCTAGGGCCCTAGGCGCCGAATGGATTGTGGCAACTCATTCCTTCTTCCTTCGAAGTTAGGTAGAGAGGCACCTTTTATGGAATCGTACAGCTGGGTCGCATATTCCCAGACCGAGTGACAGCGTTACTAGAGCTTAGGTAAATTGCCTGAAAGCAATGCATAAGCGTTGATAACTTTCTTGATCACGGTGGTTGACATGATACAGCCATGCAATAGACTAAACGACGAATTATCATATTCATGATAGCTAGCTAAGTTAGATCAAGGCTGGGCTGTAAGACGATTGACCTTAGCCTAAATAGGCAACCCATTCGATGGTACAGACCTGAATCAGGAGACAGCCTATTATCATCACACCACGACTCGCTACGAAACCTCATCCGGCAGTCGCATGACCGTAATATCGGCCCCTGGCTTAGCATAGCCTGTCCGCCAATAGGGTCGTGGACTGGTGGGCACTATTCCCGGGGGCGCGGCTCTCTCCGTGCGCTAACTGGACGAACCGCTCGAAAACCTCCGAATCTCCGAGGGCTCAGCACCTTATCCAGGAATGCCTGCCAGTTAACGTTGTAGTTTGTCTCTAGCCGAGCACATTCATTTATCAACCGTTACAATCTATATCCGTAGGTCCTACGGTATAGGAACGGCTTGCATGCTCAGCCTTACTTGGCGCTTCCTTCAGCTCCATTTTTTAAGATTGTGAGCTATTCGGTCGTGCACGGGTCTATCTGAAGCGCTCACTGCTACCCTACAACGATGCTAAAATTTCTTGGAGCTATTGACATCATTAGATTGTAAAGTTGTGTCGACTTCAAATGCGATAATATCTTCTCATGGTATAAGCTTAGCTCAATGCAGGAACTAAAATTGTCAGCAGTAATCAAGCCGCGGTGATTGGTCAAAATTGTTAGGAAGGAAAATGCACATCTGCTACTATTTTTTATATGAAGTCGTCGGTAGGGGTTAAAATTGCAGTGAAGATACGAAGTAATAGTCACGCAAACCCAGATCCATACAACCTTTCTTCTATGATTTGTTCCTCTAAAGAACCGTCACTACATTTCTAATACCATTAGCTTATATTTATCTCCGCACAGAAAAGATTGAAGTTGTAAATTTGTTCTGAACAGCGATCGAAAGACAAAAGAGTCCGCATGAAACCAGCCGCGTTATTTAATGGCAAATATAGCATTAGCGTACTAAATACCTACGATGAAGAAATTCTAATCAAAAACATGTTTTCAAGTTTATTTAAAAAGATAAGCTGATTCCGAGGCAATTGAGCTGGGTGCGTAATGGCCCGTGACGACCCCTCTCATCACGCCATGAAACTCTCTCCCGAGGGTCCCGGTAGATATTTTGTTCCTGCTTCAATTAACGTGATCCAACTTCCACTGTGAGTACTTATTCAATCAGCGCAGATATGACGCGCGATCCTTCAGATAAATCATCACAACATAGGCGACGGCAAAATGCCTTGGCGCAGCGGAACTATCGTATGTTATTAGCTGCTTGTTCGTGCACGTGGCTGACTGTTTGGAAACAATAGGTGCGCGGCAACGAGAGAGGAGGCGCATGCTGGAGAATCTAGCCATCTCTAGCATCATCTTACCATCTACCCTGGACGTCTCATGCACGTATGACCATGGGACAGCAGCCTCTCAGCGCAATCATCAAGCCCGGATTGTCGGACCAGCTCAGTTGACGAAAGCCGTGCCTCCCACTTTCGCCGATACGGACTTCCATACTCTGGATATTGCGCCGGGTTTTACCGCCTCCGACTTCTTCTCTTGCATCGGTTCTTGTTCCGAGAGAGAACGCCGTACCTTCTTTCTGTTGATGACGAAAGAACTCTTCGGTATCCGAGATATTATCAAGTATGGCCTCATATTCTTGGGATATCCCGTGAGCTCTTCGCTCTACAACAACGCTATGCACCTTCCAATGAACCAATGGCTACAAGATGTTCAGCAAAGTCTAGGCAGCTTTGACTTGAGAGAAGTGACTAAAGCTGGTATCAGTGTCCTTGGGAAGTTGGACATCCCGGCTGGACATAATTCCAGGATTCACGAGATAGTGACATTGCCTCTACGGAATCATTTCCAGCCAAGAGATTACATCCTACTCTGTCGGGTTTCATTTGTGTCTGCTGTGTTCATGAATGCACGACATCTGGGAATCCCATGGCACGATCTTATATCTTTCGAATCCAAATCGCCATTTCCTCGCTTGAGAGAGAAACTCATCCAACAGAAATTATTGAATGATGGCGACGAAGTAGCCGAGCAGGCTGCGCAGATGCGCCTGATACTCAAGGATTATTTAAAGAATATACAGCCCGACCTTGTGCCTACGCAGGCACAGCTCACTATGCCCCATCACCCAACATTAGATTTGATCCCATGGCCTGGCTTTCGTTCCAAAGCTATTGTGGCAGTACACTCAAATCCCCCGTCGATTGACAGGGAGGATTTCTGCCTTGACTTGCTTAATGACGGTCTTCGGTGTTGGGGATCTGCTAATGCCACCTCTTCGCCCTCTGCAGCGCCTTGGGATGCCCAGAACTGGGAAGCTGCTCCATGGTTTCTGGAGAAGTGGAAATATCTTACCGAAGGGAAAGATGGGGATGAGTGGAAGATAAGTGCTCGGTGGTGGTCCATGGGCGCTAGGACGAATGTATAAGATAGAAAGCGGGCTCATAAGCTTATTTTAAACGATATTTTGAGAGAAATAAAAATGCACGAATCTGACATAAGACCTTTGTTCTTAAGCGAGCACGACTGTCAGGTGATTTTGTCTAGAGTCCTGCAAATCTTATCGTTTTTAATCCTGAAATCGCCAAGACCTGTAATCAACGTTTCCTGCATTAGTGTGAAAAGTGTCACGCGCGATGCATATAACGTCACGTACAGAAGCCGAGGCACTGAGACTTGAGAGCCAACATTTCTCTCAATGTTTAAACAATCGAAAGATGTCTTCGGGCCGATTACTCCACTTGAACGATCTGTTGACGGCTTTGGCCAAAAACATGGTGCCATAAACCAAGTTGTTGGGATACATCTGACTATAGTAAAGAAACCCAGTATTTTAGCAGCAAGGTATATTTAAGAAGCAATATCCAATTTGCTTCTTGTCCTATTCACAAATCCACCACTTATTCACATACAACGCACTCATATCCACCATGCAAGCATTCCAATACGGCGGTCCAGATTCGCCATTTGCCCTTCAAACCCTTCCTATTCCTAAACCGAAAGAAGGCCAGGCCCTCATCTCTGTCAAGGCCGCTGGACTTTGTCACACCGACGCCCACTATGTTGATGGACACGGCATCTCAATGCTGGGATTTCTTCCCATTACCCTAGGACACGAAGTAGCCGGAACCGTTGTCAAACTTGGATCAGAGCCATCTCCAGTTCAAATTGGAGACCGCGTGGTTGTCGCTCTAGTAGCCCATCCCGTTGAGAAAGCAACCCGCACCACAACTATTGGCCTCGGCTATGACGGGGGCTATAGCGAATTTGCGATAGCTCACTACGAGCACCTGGTGAAGATTCCAGAGACCGTGACATTTCCTCAAGCAGCTGTTGCTACTGATTCAATCTCCTCGGCTTATCACGCTGCAGTTGTGACAGCTGGCGTCAAGGAGTCAACAACTGTCGCAATCATTGGAATCGGTGGCCTTGGTCTCAATGCTGTTGCGATTTCGGTACTCCAAGGAGCAAAGGTCTATGGAATCGATATTAATGAGGACAAATATGAGGATGCGAAACACTTGGGGGCTGTCGCGTGCGCCTCCAGCCTCGCGAGTTTCCCCGGTGTAACCTTTGACGCCATTATCGACTTTGTTGGATCCACTACGACAATCTCTGCTGGCGTTTCCGCCGTTAAAAAGGGCGGAACTATTGCGATGGTGGGTCTTAATGGACAGAATGTGGAATTTTCATCTTTGTTGTTGGTGACAAAGAGTATTAGTTTGAGGGGCTCATTTGGCGCATCGAAAGAAGAGTTGGTGGAGGTACTGAAGTTGATTGCTTCGGGCAAAATCACACCGAAGTTGACGGAGATACCGTTTTGGGATGTGCCGAAGGGATTAGAAGATATAAAGAAGAATAAGGTTGAGGGCCGCTTGTTTGTTCGCCCTAGTCTGGAGTAGAAGGGTAGTGGAATTACCGGTTTGGCAATCAGAGACTTTCTTAGCTATTTCAACTAATCTTAATTGTTTTTGATTATTATAGTATTGAGTGTACTATATGACTATTTCCTAGTAATGGTGACGGATATATCTGTCGCCTTTTTCAGAGAACTCGATGTGAACAGGGCCAAAGTGCGTTTGTCACGTTTGTACTGCAGCTGGCTACCCTCGGGAGAAATCTTAACTTCGTACCCGTTTGGGAACGTGGAAACCGGAAGAATGATCTCGGTAGGTGCATCAATGCTTGCGTCGCTTATAAAGCTCAGCTTGAAAACTCCCGAACTCTCGTCAAAGCCAAATGAAGTTGGCGTCCCTGCAACCGCGGCCGGATATGCGCGACTGTAGTGCTTCTGCAGCTCAGGGTACGGCTTTCCAGATGTTCCATTGTAAAGATTCTCATATGCCCAGCCGATCCAAGAAACCATGTTTGCGTCGGTCGCGGCCATAGCTTCAGCCATAGCACTCATCTGTTTTTCATCACCAGTCCACATCGTTAACTCAGTGAGGACACCCGCTGTTTTGAGTCGGAGGTTGTCCTTTTGGCGGTTGTAAAGTGTATCTTTGATGGGGCCCAGCTGCGGTGGGTTGTAATAGTGGAATGAGTGCACCGTCTTGGATCCATCGCCGAGAGGCACGTCGTTGAAGCCAGAGAGAACGTCGAAGGTGACACCTTCGAACCAGATGAGCGTATAATTGTCGACGGTACGAATTTCTTTCGAAGCCCGGTTCCAGAGGGGTTCTAAGACTTTGCGATCTGCGACTCCAGGAACGAGAAGTGTTGGGTCGGCATGAGTGTCGCCAGCCCAAGGTTCGTTGAGCAGATTGTACCCGACGATATTGGGGGTTTCGACATATCCTGACGCCAGTTTCTTCCAATACGCGGCGAATGAGTCTCCAAGACCATCATCGTTATTGTAAAATCTTCCGAAGGCGTTCCCAACAGCCACAGATAGATAGCTCAACGACCAATCGATAGTACCGCATTGCGATTCCGGTGATGGGAAGCCATTGCTGTCAGTAGTAAATGGCCTTAGTTTCTGCGGAAATGGGAACCGCCTGAAGCCCGTTATCCAACCCTTTTTGACGAACCACTGTACTTCAAGTTAGTTAATGAAACAAAGATAACTTGCTTTTGGTGACTTACATCGGGGACGCCGTGGCCACAAAGTTGTTTGGCCAATACGTCCTGGTGCACGTCTACGAGAACATATATACCCTGTTCTTCGGCCATCTTCGTCTGCTTCTTCATGATATCCAAGAATGTCTGATTGTACTTGCCACGAACAGGCTCAGCACCAGCCCAGCTATGTCCCAGCCGCACGATATTCAGTCCCATGTCGTGCATATTCTGTACATCTTGGCTACTGAATGAGGAGACCCCAGGAGTCCACTCCATGGGCCGATACCATGGGGACTCTTTCATGACGACATTGGTTCCGTGGAAGAATCTAGTACGGCCATACTCGTCTTCGATCTGATGCGTATCCTGGTTGACATGCTTGATGCGGGCAATGTTGGGGTGAGACTGGTACCAAGCTTGTGCATTTTGAGCCGAAGCACTCGTGCTCAATAGGGCCAAAAGCCATGTCGTCAGATATACCGTGAGCATTTGAACTAACTATTCTCTGTCGATGAGATCCGATATCTTGATATGATTGCTTGAGAACCTGATAGACCGAGCCAGCAGATAGTGTATGGCAGGATGGAAGAATATTGCCTTGGTTATCTGCCGCCTATATGTATCTATTTATTGGAGTCAAGCTAGCCGGATCAAGTAGGTGCCAATCGACTTCGACGGAGGTTGTTACTTACAGAAGGACAAAGTAACCCTCCTGCACCTATATAGGTGTGCGCCTTCTATATGAGGTATCTTGGAAACCTGATGGTTTATACATAATGGGAATAGTTTAATATTCCGATGTGGTAGTGGGTACTTGCACCTTTCTTCGTGCCGAGGGTTCAGCAACTTGACTCTTCACATGTGAGGCCGAGAATCACCTTCTCTTCTTGGGAAATTACTTAGCACGTAAGATTAGGACATCTAGTTATGAAAGTCACTTCTGGATCCAGGTTTGTTGGCATTCAGCTACAGGTTAAGCCAAGGGGATGACGAGATTATTCTGGAGAAAGAAACAGGTTCCAAGACAGTGAAGCCAGGTTCAATAGAAATCGATTTCAAAACAATTATTACTTTGCTTCATTTAGAGTTTGTAATGGGTGATGTGAGGTCTTTCTAAAATATGAAGAAGGTAGGACATGTAGAGTGAAAGCGGATTCAGATATGGGAGCAGGGACAATAATAAAGATCAGTGCTCAGCAATCAAACTTGGGTCGCTGGACGTTTCTACGAAGGCATTCTCCTCAATTAAGACTAGCATAATCACAGGAAAAGGATTTCATGCTATTGATCCGAAGGTTGAACAACTTTACGCCTGGCACATTTTATATCGGTTGGGTTGGGTACCTCCATGATGGAAGTGGGAACAACACATCTCTTCGCCCATCACTGTATCTCGTAGACTATTGCGGGGCCCTGCGCTCCAGACTTCAGAATAGGAAATGATCTTGTGCCGCCTTGTTTTTCTCCATCTTGGCATAGGCGAAAGGTGGGGATTGCGAGCATGGGTAATGCCACATGCCCTACCAAAACATACCCCGAATAAGACGAGAAAGGATAAGTCAGTTTTATGCATTAAAAATATCTGCTTACAGAGACGCAGCTCAAATGGCAATCCTAGTTCTTACCAAGAAGGCTAACTGCAAAGCTGTGTATTTGTTGGCAAAATAACCAGACGGAGTTGTTGAAAATTGACACGTCAAAGGTGGGCCGTAATTCCAGCTGACCTGAATATTGCAGTAGCTGAACGAGAATCGCCTATCAAAGGGCAGTGATCGTCCAGGGTCTTGACCGTCTTGTCGCTTAAAATCACCAACAAGTTTTGGTTCTCTATTGAATAATGACTGTTTATTCTTATGTCTTAAACATTCTTCGAAGGACTACGGATTTCATTTTTCCCTTTCTGGAATATTCCCCATCATCATGGAGTCTTCCGACGGGTCAATCGCCTCAAATCTAGCAGATATGGACGTTCCAGGCCTTGCTGAAGCCTCGGCCAATGAACCGTCTTCAACGATGGACATGCAGGTTGAGATTTCGGACGAGGACTATGACAACTTCAACATAGCTATTACGGACAACGACGTTGCAAAAGTCGAAGCCCTTCTGATGTGGAATCCGGAATTACTGCACGCGACATACCAATACGAAATAACTGAGGACGATGAAAGCAACACTCTTTTTGTCACCCCACTAGCTCTTGCTGTGGCATGCCAGCGGACTCCAGTCGTCGAGTTCTTTCTGAATTATGGCGAGCTTGTTGACGAACCAACCCCTACTGAGGGCTGGTCCGTACTGCATCTTGCTGCCCGCTTTGATTCTTCGGAGAGTCTGAGTCTGCTCCTGGCCAACAATCCAGAGCTCGACAAACCTGACAATTATGAAATGGCCCCATTGCACCTGGCTTGTCGATATGGTACCGTCAAAGTCGCTGGGCTCCTTCTAGATGCAGGTGCGAATCTTCATGCTCGCAATGATGACGGATGTACTCCATTCCATTTGGCGTGCATGTATGGTCAAGTCGAAATCCTTGAACTACTGTGGGACAAAGGACCAACAACTCAGATGACCGATGAGAACGCACATTCCAGCCGACCGTTGGCACTGGCAGTCGTCAATGCCAGAGCGAATGCTGTATCATGGCTAGTGCAAAATGGCGCAGACCTGTCCCATCCAGTCGATAAAGAAAAGAATTCCATTCTACACCTGGCTTGCGACAGGGGCTTATTCGAAATGGTCGGATTGTTACTTGAAAAAGGAGCGAACATACATGCTCGAGATATTCATCTGAACACCCCTTTGATGCAGGCGTGTTGGACCCCTCAACCACGTATCTTCACTTTGCTGCGTAATGAAGGCGCATTGTTGTCAGACGTGAACAAACATGGCCGCGCCGGCTTTCATGCAGTGGTTCTGACTAAAGTACCGTTCGGCGAGGCGCACAAGGAAGTGCTTGAACAATTGGTCGGCGCAGGGGCCGATATCAACAAGCCAGATATCTTTGGTTACTCGCCCCTGTTTCATGCGTGTCGACTGGGGAAGATAGAATTGATCGAGATTCTCCTCGAACTTGGTGCCAATATAGATCAGACGACAACTGATAATGGTATTTCTCCTCTTATGGAAGCCTGTTGCAAAGCGTCTAAAAAGCCAGTGGAGATTCTTCTTCGGGAAAACGCCAAGTTGACGACGGTTAATCGTCATGGTCTCACTGCCTTGGCCTTGGCATGCATCAATGGCCATCTCCATTATGTTGAAGCACTCATGAACAAGGGTGCTGATATAGCAGCCCGGGACCGAGAAGGACACATACCCTTGTGCACTGCAGCTAAGTATGGCGAAACGAAGATCATGCTTCGAATTTTGGAATCTCCACGGTATTATCCCCGATATCCAGCAGATCCAATAGATCTGACAGACCGGGAGATATTCATGGCTAGTGAGTCTCACGATGCTGAGATTGAGGCACATCTGTTGCACGCGGTTGACGATAAGCTATATGAGACACCTAAGGAGCTTGAAGTGATTATGTTTTGGGCCGCTGCTCACGGCCGTATCAACCTAGCCAAGAGATGTATTTCTCGTAACCGAGAGCTACTACATTGGGATCGAAATGGGGCTACTTGGCTTCATGTTGTTGCCCAGCATGCTAAACTTGCTCAGCGTCAACTTATAACCGACCTGTTATCCAGCCTTGACGCATCCCGAGAGGCCTCAGGTCAAGTGACTCCTCTGCATCTTGCGGCTGGTGGTGGCAGCCGAGAGGCTGTTTCGTGTTTATTGGAACAGATTGGAACTCAATCACCAGCGCAGCCAGCCAAGGCAAAAGCTATGGCCATTCTGAATGCTGATAGTCAAGGTGCTTCACCACTAACTATCTCCATCCGCAGAAAGCACCAGGAGGTTACGGAACTATTCTGGACTCAAATACAGAAATTTGGGACTTCTGAAAAGGACTTCATGCGGGACAATCCGAAAGATGCCCTTTTCATTCTGGAAACACTCGCTCAGTACGAAAAGCCCGGGAATGAGGAAACTCTGAAGCGCTTATTGAAGGAATGGTCCATTTCGGAATGCCCAACTCAGAGAGAACTGGTCACCCCACTAGACTGGGCTGTTTTCTGTTCCCAGACCACTGTGGTTTGGTGGTTGTTATCTAAGGGGGGTTACTCATCGCATCGTGCCCTTAATAACGCTTGTCGGCTTGTGAAACATTGTAAGCCTGGTGTTCGCAATATTATGAACGAGTTACTGCAAGCTCCATTACCGGTTTTGAGCAGTATAGCCAATCCAAACGCTGACCCGATACCCGAAAAGCCTGAATTTACTGGTGCGAATGGTCGTGCTTTAGCCTCCGAAGGGGCTATTGTTGACATATATGCAGATGGCGAAGTCAGAAGTACACACTATGCAAATGCAGCCATCGAGGAGATAATCTATGGTTCTGGGGCGGATGAGATTATGAAAGGATCCGCCAATTTGGACCATTGGTATCTCAATGCATTAAGGAGAAAGATCGGAACATCCTTGGAAGTCCTTGGCGCTGTTCGAAATCCTCCTGGGGTTCCGTGTTCTGATATTACTCACAACCATTGTGACGAGAATTGCCTTGAAAGGAATCTTCGGCTTCGCTGGATTCATCTTCCAGTTAATGAGGTAAGGATCACCAACCTGTCCAAACAATCAGCGAGATTGCGAGCTAAAGATTAACCCCTCGGTAGTTACAATTCATGCGAGTAAGTCGTCCACTAATCCCTTTAGTGTTCTTGAGTCTGATTATGTTCCGTCCAGGATCTCCTTACTAGACTATCGTGCGACTCAGGACGCTCTGCGATGGAACATCAATCCCTGATGCGTCACTTTGATCGAAGCTGGACCGATCTAGTGGCTGGCGGAGGACAGCATTATATGAAGCCTCAATGTGTGGTATGTTGAGTGGTAACCAATTTGATAAGTTTACAATGTATTAATAATGAACAGAGGAATGGCAGGACTCACTCCATGAATGACTCCAGCGCGACGCCTCCATACCCCAGCGGTTGCACGGCCCTCTACGTATGTCTCTGATATATCTCAGCCCGAGAAATATATCATATTGACGATAGAGTGACATAGATGCCATACCTGACCCTAGGATATTATCGACCTCCCGAAGATCGTGAGACCGTTCGCTATAACGATAACGAAAGGTTAGAGTGTTTGGCAGAGTATCAAGAGCAAGCCAAGGATCAAAGATTGATAGCCACGGTGCATGATCCAATGACTTTAGATCAGTACTACTACCCAACATTGATTGACACAGATTGGAGGGACAAAGATCAGGTCTTGTCGAAGTACCTGGCATGGAAGTCTGAGGAGGCGCATAACAAACTTCCCAAAGAACAAAGGTCTGCGGACCAAACGGGAAGACAGAATCCGAGAAGAATTCTAATGGTCGATCAAATATGGATGTGGATAATCGACGAGAGTATGGGCCCGAGGCGAGTCGAATATTGGAACAAGGCTGACATATCACCAGAAACAATCATCACGGCCTCAACTGAAGAAGAAAACCCTGACGAGAGATCGAAAGACAGTCTAATACAAACCGTATTAGACAACATGATTTACGGTGAAAAAAAGGATAGTTTTGAGCGCCCTACATCTGTTGATTCAATGATGGAGTTGATACTTGGGGTTGCGACAGGTTTCTTCACAAGGAAGTTTGTGCCCTTGCCAGATAATCCAAATGGGTTGTTCAAGAGATTCAAGACACCTTTGGAGGTGTTTCGAGAATATCTGCGACACGCTGTACGTTCACAGTATCCATGACCTTCTTGTATAAAGCCAGCTGACATGGACAGGCGGACCAAGAAATATTTCTCTATCAAACATTTCTTCAGGAGCTAAACAAAACAGACCCGCAGAAGAAAAAGGATGAAGCTCATGTTACCAACGTCATTAAAAATCTCCCATTTCACCCTTATAGTTCTCCATCAAATCCACACAGCATCTCACCTGAAGCCGCTCTTCTCAACATTACGCGCGATATTAATGATGAGCTTCACATGCTCAAATGTCTCGTGGAGGATCAAGAACTCGTGTGGAAACAGGCTTTTGAAAGCTATGAGCTACGAGGCTGCTTTCACTATTACCAGCCTTGTACACCGATTGAGATCAAGAAAGACCTGGAAGATATGCTTGTCGAAGTAGAGACTATCAATGACTCGGTAAGGTTACACGTTCGATAAACACTGGTTCTTGAGCTGACTTGAACATAGATCAACACTCTCCTTGACCTACGACAGAAGCAGGCCAGCATCAGTCAGGCTAATGACACGGCGAAACAGTCTAACACAATATTTGTGTTTACGATAATTACAATTGTGTTTGTAAGTGATACATACCGGACGGCAATATTACCTCGAAACGCCGCGCTGACAATATGGGAACGTACGCAGCTCCCGCTTTCATTTTTATCCTCAGTATTCGCTCTAGACGTGACGAGCTTTCCGCACGAGTCCGGCGAGCTCAAGTACCAAGGATGGTGGCTATTCCCCATTTTATGTGAGTTATAACCCTCATCTATGCAAGGGAAATATTGACAGATATGATTAGTTGGCGCATCAGCTGTTGTCTCCCTGCCTACCATCTTACTCGCTTGGAAGGTCAACGACATCTCTGAATGGTTCCGACTGCCGCGAGAAACCGACTCGAGAAGGACAGATGACAACAATGAGGACCAGGAAGCGGATGAGCGAAAAACACAGGGTCTTAGGGACCTCGCTAGACGAACATTGCATCGGCGACGGAAAGCCCCCGAAACCCAGGAGCCTGGTTCACGGGTATAATAGACGAACTAACTTCAGCTCAATGATACGATGGGTCAAGCTTAAAATGGGATCTGATAGCTTCGACAAAATGACAACAGGGATTGATTGTACTCTGGTCTTCAAACAGGGCATGCAGTTACTTGGCCTTTATGCGAATTGCTTTTTATGTCGCCCCAATAATTTTACGAAGTCTAAGGCGATACTAGCGTAGACCGCTCTGGCCACCAATGTCCATTTAGCGCCCTGGCACCTCAATAAGTACGGTACAGATCGACCAAATATCGTCATGGGCAGGTATGCATCGACAATAATAGGATGAATATCTTGGAAGATCTTATTACAGACCCATTCCCCCGCATACGGCTGAACTCCTTATCGTCTCGACTAGGTAAGGCGATATAGCGTTTCCCGACTAAAGACAACTATCGGTACATGGCGGTGGATAGTTAATTACCGAACGGCGTCGGGTGGCTCACCGGCCCCACTCCGCCATTTTAGATCAGCTTTGATATTAATTCAATAGTTTCCTTCTCACCAACTTCATCTTACATTGTAAACAAACATCACCGATTGTACCAAATCAACGCAAACATGAAACAGATCACTCAAAATTTGAACGCTGTCGAATCTGCTGTAGCACAGCTTTGCGCTGCGCTACGAGGTGATGCGCAATCAGATGCTGGACAGGTACGCCTTTCCTCTGCCCTCATGATGAACATGAGATGACCATGTCTCAAAGGCTCGTATCAATACGACAGCAACAGACTTAAAGAGCGCCCTCCAGGCTATGGGCGACTCCCAATCGAACATGGAGAGCTCCAGTGACGACGCCAAGAAGAAGGCTCTCCAGGACTTGATTGGCCCGGTAAACCTCAACAGCTAGAAGGTGTACTTCCAGCGGCTGCTAACATTCAAATCTTGCAGTTTTCTAAAGGCCTCAGCCAATTCGCAAAATTCATCACGAATGTATACGAACGTGGATCTCTTCCTGATAATGTTGCATCAAACCTGAAGCCTGTTCTGGCAAAGTATGAAGAAGTTCAAAAAGTAAGCTCCCCGCCTATATGAGAGCAGGTAGTTAATGCGGGTAAACAGTCTTATCAGAAGCTCGCCACGGATATTGGAATTAATATTGATTTGTACATGCCTGGAATGTCAAATATGGTGCCAAAGAATGTGGAGGAGGCCTTTGAGAAGCTTGGCGGGCGGTAGGAATAAAGCTGCTGACATGGCATTGTACTTTTGTTTTTCTTAAATACCCTTATACGATATCTCTCGGCCAGAGTTACAGTAATTCTATTACATAAGCTGATGCTGTTGGGTCCTTCGTATATATTTCGCATACCCAGTACCTCCAACCTATCACAATTGCCCTTGCCCTCTTAGCATATTCGTCATACGTAGCATTATCCGCCCTATTCTCCGAGATATGCAACCTTACTGCATTTGCGTGATTAATGCTAAGTTTACGATTGGGTAGAAATGCAGACGAGGTCTTGTGCATGGACTGGGCCGCATAGTCAGCAGAGGATCTACAGAGTTATTGTTATCGCTATTGGGCGTCAGGAATTGGCATATGTAGTCAGAGTTTCCTTTTCTTCCGGGATGTTTCATTCTCCCCCAATCGGGAGAATTGCGCAACATACTTCCGAAAAAGGTGATATTTGGTGCATAGGTGCTATCAGCTATGTGATATCGCGATTTTCATATAACTTGCCCCTCTCATATTCTTTTTTCTTTCCCTCTTCCTTTTCTAATTCTGTATTAAATCTTGTCTGTTAGTATTTGCCTACAATTTAACATTATATCGTCAGCTTATAATGGCAAACTCCACTTCCCATAAAATTCCCAACATTAACTTTTCTGTCGTGAAAACGACAATATTCTCCCTCAAGCATCATTTGCTTGCATGTTTCCTAGTGCTTTTGGTTCTGAGCTATGTTTATAACCGATATCGGCCCGGCTTGTCTCGTATTCCGGGGCCATCTCTTGCAAAATGGACGAAACTTTGGAGACTCCACGATGTTTACAACGGTCAATCTCATCAGACAGCTATAAGATTACACAGGCAGCATGGTCCACTTGTGCGAATAGCACCCAATATTGTATCCGTTGGTGATCCTGCAGCCATCAAAACCATCTATGGATTGACTGGTGCCTTTACAAAGGTTAGTGGATTTCGTCTCTAAAGCTACATAACAATACTAACAGTAATCCTCCAGTCGGCATTCTATCCGATCCAAAGTATTTCTTGGAACAAGAAACCGCAAATGAATCTCTTTTCAACACGGGACCCTGTTTATCACCGTGAACAGAAGAAGAAGGTTGCACACGCTTATAGTCTAACCAGTCTACTGGGATCCGAGGACGCGATGGACTCTTGTACTGAACTCTTCATATCACGCCTTGATGAATGGGCGGCAACCGAGAAACCCATTGATCTTGGCGCGTGGCTTCAGTATTATGCTTTCGATGTTGTCGGTGAAGTAACCTTCGCACAGAAGCTCGGGTTTCTGTCCACCGGCGGAGATGTTGACGGCATGATGGAAACTATTGAGGGCATCCTCTTCTACGCAGCGCTCTGTGGACAAGTCCCAGAGATGCACCCCTTCCTCCTGGGTAACCCCTTGTTTCCGTATCTTATACCGGCCATGGAGTCGTGGAATGCTGTCGTGACGTTCACACTGAAAGCCATCAATTCTCGGACATCTATCCAACGAGATGGCGAACTAGAGCTTAACGACGATGGGGATAGGGATTTCTTGTCGAAGTGGGCTGCAGTAAAGAAGAAGGATCCGCTCAAGATGAGTACCCGAGACGCCATTACACATCTCTCCGCCAACGTGTTTGCTGGCTCGGATACCACCGCCATTGCTCTACGTGCAATTATATACTTCCTTATCAAAAACCCCGAGAAGATGATGAAGGTCCTGGATGAGATCGACACAGCCGACACGAACGGAAAGCTCAGTAATCCGATTTCATACAAGGAATCCACGATGCATCTGCCATACATGGGAGCTGTCATCAAGGAAGCAATGCGGCTCCATCCCTCAGTCGGGCTACTCATGGAGCGACATGTTCCGCCCAACGGAGCAGAAATATGCGGGCAATTCATTCCTGGGGGCACAATCATCGGTATCAACCCATGGGTCCTTCACTCCGACTCCAAGGTTTACAAGGATCCCGAATCCTTCATTCCTGAACGCTGGTTAACTGCAGATACGGAATTGCTTGCCAAGATGGAAAATAGCTTTTTGTCTTTTGGTGCAGGCTCCCGAACCTGTCTTGGAAGATACATAAGCCTTATGGAAATGCACAAGGTGATGCCGCAATTGCTGAGACGGTATACTATTGAGTTGGATGATCCCAAGGCTGAGTGGAAAACATCGAACCGTTGGTTCGTACAACAGCACGGACTTATTTGCACATTGAAAAAAAGGACATAAAGTTTATAGAAGATGGTTCATATCTAAGAAGGGAAGCAAGGGTACCCTCGACATCCGGTGTCCACCATGAAAGCGTTGGCTTCGATAGGAAATCCAATGATTTCAATGGATTTTGAGTTCTTTCCCCTCTGTAAATTTGCTAACGGGGATAGCTGCTCCATCCTGCACTGTTACCACCGTTTCCATTCCCAGTTGCATATCCTCCGGTGTACATGGCAGCTTTCTCTCTTGCTTTCTTCTCGTAATAGTTGCCGTACATGTAGCCATATTCTTTGTCCAATGCTTGGCCCTTTGCGATGATAGCTTGTGGATCGTGAAGGCCGTCGAACTCGTCGCCACCGATAAGCTTTTTTAATAGTTTGTCCATCATGTTGAGTCCTTCGAACAGAAGCTGTAGAAGAATATAGGGGTTCTGGAGCTGTATGCGTGGTTTGATAATTGTGTTTGGTGAAAAGTGGGCAAACGGATCTCAAAGAAAAGAATTTCCGGATAAATGATAGTTGCTCTGGGACAGGAATGGGCATCTATTTAAATATTCTATTTGTTCAGATCTCTGGTTATGCCTTGTCTTACTCGACGTCATGCTCAGAGTGATCTACACGCCCATGCGTCATTGGCAGTTGCACATTCAGCCCTGCGCACCCTAAAGCGGTGATTTCCAGCGCTGCAACACTCATGGACCATAACACAGGCTTTGTGGGAGAATTAGCTATCAGTAATCAAGCACAAGAGAACATATTGCCAAGGAAATAACGATGCTATCGAGGAATGGAATGTAAGTTGCTACGTCACAACGATGATATCAAATTGATGTATGGCCAATTTCATAATTATGGCGGACTACAACGCTTGTGAGATAAAAATAAATTATTTACAGTTAAAGGTAGCGACAAGGCTATCTGTGTTCCTCACAAACTTCAGCGGACATAGCCCAAATGCGCTAACTAAGCATTCTATTCGGTATCATCAGCACTCAAACTCTCATTTACTCTGTATAGGGATTGTACTTACGCATACGAAAGACTTGATATCCGCTCCAATGTCAATGCATGTATACTCATTGGGTTGCAAAACTCCAGCTAGTTTCTCCCCCGTGCAGCCGGGATCCATGTAAAAGACACAATCGCCTTTGCCTGAGACAGATTTGGGGGTCAAATCACGGCCGACGCAAGGCCCTGAAGTTGTTTCAGGGAGGAAAGCCTCGGTGCAAGAAGTACCGGGCATGTCCTCGCCAAAGTTGAAGCAGTCAGGGACACTCTGGTCTGACTTGATGGTGCGATAGAAATCGGAGTCGCATCCGGCGGCGTTAAAGGCAGAAACTGAAGGAGTTGTTAGTTGGTTGAGGAATGGTAAGGTGCTGGCGACTGACTTTCCCAGCCGGCGCTGGCTGTATGGAAGGTTGCCAAAGCGGCAATGATGGTAGGGATGGAGAACTGCATTGTGTGTGATGTGTTTGAGATGATGAAGTTTGTTGAAGGTAGTTGAATGTAGTTGAACCAAAGCTCTCGAGGGTTGTGTTCTTATACATATTTCACTGATCGCCAATCTAGACTAATTGTTTCATTAAATACTTCGCCTCATTGCTAAGCCTCAAAGCTTTGGGAATATAAAGTTACCATTCCTGAAGGATTCAATCCTTCCTATTAAGCTATGAACATAGGCTGTTTTGTTAGGTAGAGTCGCGGAAGCATGGACATTTTTCATTGTTTTGATTGGCTAGACAATTGTTTCATGGCCTGCCATTCAACAGTACCTTGCTAATGTTACACCCTTAATTTTATGACCCACTGAAGACATCGCTAGACAAGGCGCTCAGACGCTGGAACGGAATCCCGATTCAATGTGATTGGGGATGAAGGACATTGCTACTTGGGTTCAACAGGTACCGTATGCTCCTCTTACATCTCATGACCCGAAGTCTTCCCTATAGTCTCCAGCCGAGCTTTTCCAAAGCCACGTTTAGTCGACCCTGGTCTTCATCGACGTCGAGCCGTGCATCTTATTATGTACCCATTGAAGACAAGATGATGATAACGTCAACAAGCCGGACGATCCTACAAAGACTGCAATGCGCTGAACAGCAGAAAATTGATCCATCATCGGATAAGGATACCTGGTTTAAGTCAGCACATTTAAGAGAACTAATCGATGGATGATCTTACCAGCCATTTTGGAAAAAGCACAACTCAATCCAGCACCAATACGCAACCGCCAAAACGGTACTAAGCGACATCATGCTGCGTGTGGAAATAGTTGCTCGCGGACTCAAGAGCAACATGTCTGGAACCAACAGCACCGCTGGAACAAGATGATAGCCAAGATCCGCCCAAGGGTTTATGACCATGTCTGCCGGCATAAGTAAAGATGGGTCGTGGAACTTAATGGACCAGTATAAGACAGCGATGAGGACCTCGAGAGGAGTCGCAACTATGGAAACATTGTCTTTGGTATTCGAGAAGCCATCTTTGAGGGTGAAATCTGCAATGAGGCCAAGAGTGAATGTCATCAGGGATAGGGTAAGACCTATAACGGTCAAAAGCTGGAAGTACCATCCAAATGAATCGGAGTAGTTTGACTCCCAGGTCGTAAGTAGGTAAAAGCTGTAGGTGAAGGACAATGTCCCGAGAGCGTGGAAACCAACGCTTGAAGGGCTCCTGCGTGCTGTCGCGCTTGGTCCAGTCGTGTACGCCATGGTGAAAGAGTTTGAATTAGGGAAGATGGAATTGAAAAGACTTGTGAGAGTGCTCAAACAAAAGAAAGACTGGATAATTATAATTGTCGTTAAACCAAAAGTCGAAGTGAGTTTGTAGTCTTGCACTTGATCCGAGGACAACTGCTGAGCCTCGGAGGCCTTGGGGTTGGAGGTTTGTTTTTGCAGCTTAAGACTTAAGTTGGAAAATAGCTGTCGGGAGTCAGCGGATAAGAACACGGGAAGTAATTGTAGGGTGTGATAGGAATAGATTTAGTGCTTATCCTTCATTACGGTGGACAAAAACCTTGACTCCCCTGCAGATTATTTCCCCATTTTGTTGCATCAATCATCGCCTTATGAGGCAAAGCAAAAGAACAACGAAGCAACTAAGAATAGCGAAAACGCCGCTTGAATACAGCTGACTCATGCAAGAATTCGGCGCTGAGGTAAGTTTTGAGGGATTTACATGTGATGGCATAAACTGAGCCGCAGTCAGAGCCGCAAAGGATCAAAAGCCCGATGACCCTGACATGCATATTACGAAAACCCATGATGACTTATACGACATAACTCTCTAAACTCTCATCACATCCTCAATAACTGAGGCCATAAAGTCAAATCATCCATTTGTCATCTAATCTTCCATCAGCATAGTAATAAAGTAAACGTGGCAAAGCCCGAAGACCGAAAGCAATGCGACTCGGCCAATCACATGTAAACATTCGCTTCCATGATGCAGGGATGCTGCAGATCGTTAGAGGCTATCTCCTAAGCGCCCGCAAAACCGCCCCATTTAGTTGCGTCCCTACGGAGTTAAGGAAGAGAAATGCCCAATTACGTGAGATATCGATTGTTTGAGAATAGCTTCCGAAAAAGCAATTCTAATAGATATTAATACTGGTATTGTAGTAACAAGACAGACAATTGGAACAGCAGCTGGGCAGGGGCAAATCTGGAATCTGACAATCCTTCGGTTCGCTTAAACTGAGTGGAGATTGCAGTAATATTCGTAAGCTTGCCTTACAGGGCAGGGCGCAGCGTATGTGCATATGCGGCTCAAGAATTTTTCCAGTATTTACCAGGCTTTTGCAGAAGTACGAGCGGATATCGCGCCAGAAGCGGCAGGCGTGTTATCTTTTCATTCCGCATTTCCTCTTACGGCTCTTTCGGATGTCAGTCAGCAAGTTCTAGGCCTCTTTACTTCGTTATGCATTAGCAAAAGACGCTATGATGCTACGATATTTTTTCAGCCGAATTAAATTAGGATACTCTCTTCACCCGTCATTGTGGCACGGTTCGTTTATTTGGGGGCGCTTAGGATGATCATCCTGGACCTTGTGGGCGGAGTTTGGTAGTCTGTATAGACTCGTTGTCAACCGTTAGAGTTCAGTCTAGACTCGAGACCTCGCGTAAAACTTGCCATGAAGCTTATCGCCGGGGATGAAACGTCCCGTCACTTTGTAAAATAAAAAATATATATACTTGGGGTATTCAGTCTTTATGCTAATCTTTGTCTTAGTATCTCCATTCCTATCGCTAATTAGCCTTCTTTCTCATTTTCCTTTGTTCATTTAGACCGTTGCAATGTCTGTTACAATTCTATCAATATCTTCTATCGTCCTTTTAGCTATTATTCTGAAAGCTTTATTCAATTATTACCGTGGTCCACTTTCTTCTATTCCTGGGCCATGGTATACACACTTCACGGGAGTCCCCTTGCTTTACACTCGAACTGTCGGAACCAGTCGTCAACATCTTCGCCATCTCCACAAGCGTCACGGCCCGGTGGTCAGAGTTGGGCCTAAAGAGGTTTCCATCAACAGCCTAGATGGCTATTACAAAATTCACGGCGTGGGCAGCCACTGCCTAAAAGCTCCTGTCTTCGACGACATTCGTTTCAGTCACTCGTCCATGCTTTTCACCATGAGGGATCCTCGCCTTCACTCACAGCGGAAACGAATTATCGGTCGCGGCTTTACTTCAATAAGAGAGGAACAAGAAGCAAAGATTCATCGGTTGGCAGATCTTGCTGTGTCCAACATCAGGAAAGACATCAAGGATGGTAAGGCTGATGTATACAAGTGGTGGCGTTGCTTGGCCGTGGACGTGATCAGTGATATGGCCTTCGGTAAGCCATTTGAACTATTACAGTCCGGTGGAAAGGACCTACCAGTTTTCAAGGCCTTAGAAAATGCTGGCCCAAGTGTCGTCTTACAAGTCATGTTGCCCAGGTGGCTCCTCTCCCTCACCAAGCGGTCTCCCATCACCTGGCTGCGAGACGTCGCGCAAGTCACTGAGATCATCTTTAATCGAGTAACAGCTGCTTTGGGTGAAGTCCGGCTTTCATCCGACTGTGGCCCCAGTATCGTTCGCCATCTTTTGAGTCAAGAGGTCAAGGGCAAAAGCCCGATGCTCAATGACGATGAACTTGGCTCTGAGGTGTCCATGTTACTTGTCGCTGGCTCTGATAGCACAGCTACTACGTTGACGTATGCTACGTGGGAGATTATCAGAGATTCAAACCTTCGGAGGAAAGTTGAGGACGAGGTTGCCAGCCTGCCTTCTAACTTCACAGCCAAAGATGTCGAGACTTTACCTCTCTTAAATAGTATATTGGAGGAGGCCTTGAGGATGTACAATCCTGCGGCAGCACTTGTTGAGAGACTGGTTCCTCCAAGTGGGATCTCTGTTCACGGCTGGGATATTCCTGGTGGCACAATGGTTTATACCACCGGATGGCTCATTTCACGACTGGAAGAAGTCTTCCCCAAACCAGATGTGTGAGTGACTTGCGCCCAAATGTTGAAATATTCAGGCACTGACATGACTTAGATTCGATGCGGCTAGATTTATGAACCCAACTTCGGAAATGAAAAGAGCGCATGTGCCTTTCAGCATAGGCGCGAGAAGGTGTATCGGCATGGGCATGGCTCGCATGGAAATACTTGTCGCTTTGGCTATATTCTTCCGTGAGTGCAGAGGATTACAGTTACATCATGGAATGACAGATGAGATGATGGAGCAGGTTGGGGAATTCTTTATAGTACCCAAAGCGGGCAGATGCGATATTGCTATTCCATGTACATAGAGTTGGCGTTTCGGCTCAAATCCCAATTTGCCGGCTGAATTTATGCCTATGCATTTATCACATGTTGTAATAGGGCATCTAAGTCTAGAGTCTCTGGGCCATGGTACATCCTCAGATCAAAGTCAAACCCTGTGCCATGACCGTTTAAGTTCTGTTCCAAATCCAGCGCATCTGAGAAGGCAGGGACTGATGCTGAGCCCTCATGCCCCCCTTGTACCAGACCGTGATTCGTCTCATGAAGGCTTCTTGGTAAAAACGTGCTGGCCATTGGAAAGTGTGTGATATCGGGCTGATAAAGGTCTGCAATATCACCCAGTCCAAGAGCATTCTGCGATTCGTGCACGTCGGCAGGTATGGAATTCACCAGTGATATCTCGCTGTTTGTGCCAGGGTCTGCCGAAGCCTCATGCTGGGGCAATCCTTCGACGATTATTTGACTCTGTTCGGCTGGAATGGGAACCATTTCATCATCGTTGGTGGAGGGTAGCCGTCTAAGGGAGTAGTTTCTAAATATGGACGCTATTGCCCTTCGGGCAGTCAATCGCAGGTCTTCATCTGATGCGCCAGACCTAACAACAAGTCCACTGTTGGCAAATTCATCCAGCAGAATGGAAACTCCCTCTCTCTGAGCGAACTCTTGTATTCGACAAAAGTCTTCGGATTGGGTAGAGTGGATGTAAATTGTAGTGGGGGCCTCAATCTCAGGAAAGAGGATAGACCATACGGCATACCATTGACTCTGTACTGACCCCTTGCTCTTAACTGATAGACTGTTCTTCTGTTGTTGCGAGATCCCTTCAAGCTTAGCCGAAGGGTCTCTTGTACAGGATCTCTCCAACGCATGTGAGTCATAAGGACCATAGTCTTTGAATGTTTTATAGCAGATCTGACAATAGTACTTTGGCGTGTGTCGTCTTGTGAGATGTTGTTTTAGGTGGGCGATGGTAACATTCTTTTCCAGGAAACACTCCCAGTACTTGTCTGGGTCAAGCTTCCAAAATGGGCATGCCAGAAATTTTGAGCGAGCTTGACACTGAGATTGCTGACCCTTTCCTTTCTTTGATGGTGGTTCATTCCCCTTCTCACCTGTCTCATCACTTCCACCACCCTCATGTCGCCGATGCTTTCGTGACTGAGTGGATCCGCTGACACTGTCAGAAGAGCTACCATCATCGTTCATTGCAGGTTGCTTCCCTTTGGAGCCACTTTCTCTGGATTTCCCTTTGGATACCGCCTCACCTTGAGCAAGGCAAGCTAAGCGACGAAATACTTGGCTAAAAACTTTGAACCCTTGGGTATTGGTGTCTGGCGCGTCTTCCCATTCTGAATCACTGGAGATTGAGAGCAGTTCGAGGTCGGAGGATGCGGTTGGGGTTGATGGAGGCGTACTTGATTTTTCATTTGCATTCGACATGTCGTTTGTGTCATCATTGGACAGTTTCGAAATAGGTTCCTCGGCAGGTTCATCAGGAACGGGACGCAAAGGTAGGGTCTTTTCCGAAACCTGGATTTTTGGGTTCTGATGTTCGATAGGGTCTGGGTCCTTCTGATGTAAATTCTGTGATTGGCGATTGGACCTCTGCTGCATCCTGTGATAAACACTCTGCGGTGTACTAGAACCTCCAACCACCTGCGTGGTCGCATCTACAAGGTTGCGCCCGGAGTGATGGCTTCTCTGGTTATAGGGATCTCTCGATTGACCATAGGCGTTGGAAGGCATAGTGCTTTGGACAGCCCGTCCTTGTACATCGTCCTGGCCTACAAAGCCAATCGAAATTGCATCTGAAGTTGGAAGGTATATGCATTCCTGGTACATCAGTTGGCATTCCCTACACTTGGACTTGTGCATCGACGATAGCCTAGTGCATTGTTGCTTTCAAGTGTTAGCAGTCTCTTATATGCAGAAGAAGCTTATCACTTCATTGATAAACCAACATTTGTTTTACGACAATATGTGCATATTGGGGAAGTTGGCGGTCTGGCATCTGTCCAAGGTACGGATCCATATACATAAGGAGGTGGATAGGCTGCGTAGGGTGAGGAAGCGACACAAGTCGGCTCTTGTAAAGGAACAGACTTTGGCTCGGAGCGATATGGTGATTCCATGTCGACAGAACTGGCCTGGTGGGAAGCCAGATCGTCGGAAGAGTAAGAAGGCTCTTGCGAAGAATCCGCCTCTATCGCGGAACGTCCCAGGAGGTTAGGGCCCATTTTGAAAGAACTGGGAAAATTTAGAACATCATACGGTAATATGGATTGGGTCTTACCTTTGATCCAAAGGAAGTGAGTTGAATGAGGCTGGGGCGCCACTATTGAGGACTAGTGATTGGTACAATATGAGATACGTTTGTGTTAGATAGCTTGTTTGACATGAGGGAGAGATTGGAAGTTTGAGACTGCTTAAATAAGAGAAACGACAGATATGACAAAATATTTGAAATGGTGAATAATGCGCACTCCCTGCTTACCGCACAAATGTGTTTATCATTCTGGTTGGCCCAATGCCTACCAATCACATCCCATCAACAGGTCTGTAGCCAACAGCCATTCCCTGCCCAACCTACCAATCAGCGATGATTTATGACTTTATCAATCTCAGTAACCGCTGCAAAAAGATCATTATCATGATACTTCCTCGCCACAACCTGCAAGTTAATCGGCGCGCCCTCAAAATCTCCCATCTCCCATAACTCTCTAGCATGTGCCTCCTCCTTGCTCAAGGGAACACTATCCGATGGATAGTTCTCAGTTCCTTTCGCGCCCGCTTTAACAGGCGTTGGAATAACAATACCAGGATAGTCAACGTAGTTCCAAAAAGCAGTATAGTTCCAGTAATAAGCCGTCTCATGTGAACATGCTGGGCCGACAAATGCAGGGCAAATTACAAAATCGACATCCTGCGATTCCCAGTGCTCGGCAAAGCGCAGCCTGAAGTCATCGCGAGCCAGGCGAAGTTGGAGAACGCCATTGGCGTCGAGGCCAGGTCCTTCAGCGTCCTGGATAATCCATTTCGTTAGGTGGTTCATGGGTTCCTGCTTGGCCTCGAGATATTTCTTGACTGTTTTCCCTCCATCAGGCCAGTATGCAAGACGGATACCCTTCATAGCCTCTTCCGTGCCATAAGGCTGGAAGGGTTTGATGTCGAAGCCCTTCGCACGCAGTTCTCCTAGTGCCCACTCAAGGGCTTTAGTTACCGGTGGTTGCGGCGTGATTACACCATCATTCATCATTATTCCAATCTTGAGCGGTTTGGTCTCCGTCAATCTCCCGGTCCAATGCAGGGGAACAAGTCGCGGATCCTTTAGCCAAGGACGAGAGCTGGAGATGACTGACATAAGCAGATCAACATCCCGAAGCGAAGTGCACATTGGTCCAGCTGAGCAAAGAACGTTGAGTTCAGCTCCAAAGCCGCCGGGTAGGAAACCATTTTGAGGAAACACGTAAGAAGTCGTTTTGAGGCCATAGATACCGCAGAAGGCCGCTGGCCCACGAACGCTACCTCCAATATCCGTGCCAACTCCTAACACAGATCCTCGAAGAGCGACAAGAGCAGCCTCGCCGCCAGTCGAACCTCCAGCAGAGAGACTGATATTATGGGGGTTTAGAGTGCGCCCCCAGGGCGATGTTGTCTCGAGATGCATGATCGCTTGTGGTTGGTTGGTCTTGCAATACAAGACAGCTCCAGCATCACGAAGAATGCTTATCATGTGACAGTCTTCCCTATCGAACTTTCTCGTCGCCAAGTATCCTACATTAGACCACTGATTCGCAATCGGCATGTGTTCTTTGATGCTGATGGGTACACCATGAAGAGGGCCGACCGTCCTGCCAGTTTCTTCCTGATAAGCGTCGAGGAGTTGAGCCGTCATTACGGCCTTCTCCATGAACCATTGCGTCAAACAGCAGGTAAGTTGATGAGCGATCATAGCTCTTTTGCAAAAGGCAGTGACGACAGCGACGGATGTGAATTTTCGGGATGCAATAGCAGCTGCGAGTGCTGTCGCGTCATAGTTCTCTGTGATGTCGATTTCTTGATCGGATAGGATGCCGCAGGTTCTGGGGATGTCGATCACGTTCTTTGGAGGGTTGTCAATGAGGCTTTTTGGGAGACGGAGTTTATCAGGCACCGTGCTGCCGAACTCCTCGAGGATGGATGTTCGTTCCGCTTCATAATCTGAAGAGCCGGCCTGAAGAGGCACGGTTTGAATGACGGCAACTTGTTTCGAAGACATGATGGAAGGTATTTGTTTGGGTGTTTGCCAATGACTTAAGTTTATGGCAAAGTCGTCATGGCATGATGTATTTATATCAGTAATCGCGGACTTTTCATCATACCGAGTTGAGCGGACGAGCTGGCAATAACATCCAAACCCTTTGACCCGGTTTTCCCTGCCACTGTGACGTTTATCTACCAAACTTCACGCTATAATCCGGACGAAACATGATAAGAATCCCTGCTTCACGTTCGCCAATCTTGCTCCTTGGCATGATGCTTAGCTCCAACGCCACCAATGAGATGTATTACCGCGTACAGCCATCAAGTTCCCCGCATTCTGCTGATGATCGCGGTCTCATAGACTTGCCTATTTCGTCACTTATCAGTATAATTATCACCTTAATCACTGATAATGCGAGATCATCAGCAAGCGAGGAATGACGCTATCATACCTACCCCGCGTTTCGGTTACAGCATTTCGACTAGACATGCCTAAACAGTCGAATTCTAATCCCAAAATGATAAGGTCAGAGTTTAGTCTTTGTTATTGAAGGGTCGGTTAATGCTCGAAGGATCGGTATCGCGGCACATATCCGGAGAAGCGGAGCGCAGCAGATAAAGATCAAGCGCGATAGGTCTATTATATCAAGTAGATATATAGATGCACTTAAGGATTGTCATTATCTAAGGGCAGGCTTGACATTTCGTGATCTCGTCCTTATCCAATTTATTGACTCACTCACAAATCCACCTATTCCCAACCATGGCTGAGGCCTTCTCAGAAGTTGTCCCGGGCACTGTCCACCTTGTGGATGCAGGTCGCGGCAATGGTAACGATATTGAACTTGTCCCACGTCCTAGTGACGACCCCGAAGATCCCCTCAACTGGAGCAGACGTCGCAAGCTCCTCTCGGCAGCCTTGGTCATGGTCTATACCCTTGGTGTTGGCCTTCCCTGCACTCTACAGTACTCTGTACTTGTAGAAATATCCCAAGATACTGGCATTTCTGTCGCAGATTTGGTTCAAGGCACTGGTGTTATGTTTCTTTTTCTTGGCTGGAGTTGTCTCTTCTGGCAACCAATCGCATTGACGTATGGAAGACGTGGTGTTTATCTCATTTCGACTCTTGCTTCTGTACCTTTGATGGTGTGGACTGCTTATTCTCGATCGGCTGGGGAATGGTATGCTCATCGCATCCTGCTTGGCTTCTTTGTTTCACCTATCGAGTCATTGCCTGAAGTCAGTATTCCTGATATCTTCTTTGCGCATGAAAGAGGAACATGGATGAGCTTGTATGTTTTTGTCTTGTTCGGTTCCAATTTCTTGGCTCCGTTGGTGGCGGGCTTCTTTGCAGATGCATACGGTTGGCGATGGACTATGCATTTCGGAGCCATGGTTTCTGCCTTGAGTTTTGTCATTCTTTTCTTTTTTATGGAGGAGACGATTTACTTTCGACCAACCTTTGAGGGTCTTGAGGATCAGGATCAGTCGTCAAAGATCCATCCAGACGACCAAGTCGAATCTCAACAGAACCAGACAGAGAAGGCTACTGCGAAAGATGGCACCGGCGTCATTGACACTGACCAACATGAAGGGACCGTGCACTCAAAAAAGAGTCTTGCAGCTCATCTCAAGCTATTCGCCAGAAAGGATGGAAGACCAAACAAGAAGAACATGTTCAAGTCCATGATAACACCTCTTCCGCTCATGGTCATGTTCCCCAACGTCGCCTGGGCAGGTTTCATCTACGGCATCAATTTGTGTTGGCACAACGTTCTGAACGCGACTACAAGCCCTATTCTCAGTGCATCTCCATACAACTGGTCTACCAGCATGGTGGGCTTGATCTATGTCGGCCCTATCATCGGCGCTGCCTTAGGATGTTTGTGGTCCGGCGTCATTGCAGATCGCATTACTCTGTCGCTTGCCCGTCGGAACAATGGTGTACGAGAACCTGAGCAGCGACTTTGGCCATTGGCTCTATCAGCCTTTTTGTCTTGTGTTGGTCTTATTGTCTGGGGCGTTGGCGCTGATAAGGATATCCACTGGGCCGGACTGGCAGTCGGACTAATGGTATTGACTTTCAGCTGCGTCACGGGCGGATCGATTGCTCTATCTTACAACGTTGATTGCTTCAAGGATATTAGCGGCGACACTACTACCTCTATCATTATCATCCGCAATACGCTGGGCTTCGCTATCTCTTATGGAATTACTCCTTGGTATGTCAATATGGGTCTGCAAAATTGTTTCATCATGGCGGGTTTTCTCTCTCTAGGATGTACTAGTACTTTTCTGCTCATGATTTGGAAGGGAAAGAGTCTGCGCCGACATGCTGCTTCGAGATACTGGGACCATATCCAGAAAATGGTGTATCACTGAATGTGATGGAGGAGCATCTAAAGGTTTCCATATTACTATCTCCCATAAGCCTCTACGGTATTAGATAATCATCACCCTCAATAAGCCAATTTGTCCTTGTTTATCCCGAATATACCCAAGGCACCCTCAAATGCTGCTTCTCTATCATCAGCCCTACTGGCCTTTTCCGCTGCTATAATCCTCTGTCGACTCGTCAAAAGCTCTCCAGCAATATCGCGCCATTCTAGCTCAGACTTCTCGTATTTCAATTCAGGAATAAGAGCGAGATCTAACTTGGTCGATTCCAATCGACCATCTCGTTTTCTGAACTGGCCATCAACAATGACCGCATTGATGTCAGAAGGTGAGGAGTGTAGAATAATGGCACCGATTGGGTCCTCTTCAGCTGCACAAATCATTGCTGGGCTCATAGTATCCCAAATGACAATATCGGCGATCTTGCCTTCTTCCAAAGACCCGATCTGATCATCCATGTGGATAGCCTTAGCACCACCAATAGTTCCCAGCTGGAATGCCTTTTGAGAAGAAACTTGAATCTTGACAGGAAACTTTCCGGCTTCAAGAATTCGGTCATTGCGACGGGCTCGCTCAGCCTGCAGTGCAACCTTCATCTGTGCAACAATGCTGCCTGTATTATTGCTGTGACAGTCAATACCGAGTGAGCCAATGGATTTCGCGTTTTCTTGGAAGCACACAGGCCAACCGTGGCCCATCTGAAGCTCTGTGTCTGGAGTTGAAGAGATTGCTGCTCCGGCTTTTTCGAGTTTTTGGGCATCCGAGTCATTGAGTGGAGTTGCGTGAGAAAGCAGGATATCCTTGTCAAGAAGGCCGTAGCTCTCGAGCAAATCGACAGTTGATCCCTCTAAATTTCATGTTAGTCAAAGTTGAAATCATATTGATATGCTTGACTCACCAAAGAGACTAGGCACATAATGAGAGGTGATGGTCTTGACGCCCAGGCCTCGTACTTGGTTGAAGATGTTGACTACTACTTCTTTGGGAAGGAAAAGTAAGTCGAAGGCGAATCCCATGGTAACGCGGCCGTTGCCAAAAGGACCAGCTTTACAAAGTGTGGTCAGCTGCTCAAAAAGCCAATCTGGTAACAGTGATTCATCAACAGTGAGAGGCTTCCAGGTCTTGACCCTTGCGACGGGGCAATAACAGTAGATAGACCTGATACCAGAGGAGATGGTTGCTGCCAGAGCGGCATTGTCTTCAAGTTATACGTTAGCTGATCCAGAGCGCCTTTGTTCTTGCACTACTTACTGTGCTCTGGAGAGTACGAGATATGGGCATGGTCCACCAGCGTAGTGGTTCCAGCCTCCAACGCCTCAAGGCATCCGCCAAGTTGACCCCACAATGCATCCTCTGGCTTGTAACTGTGCGACACCATGTTGCCTTTTGCTTATGGTCAGCATTTCCTTTCCCAATCTCGTGAGTCCTCGTACCTGGAGTCATATACTCGAGCAGTGAGTGGTCAGCATGTCTCCCCTTGACTTGAGTTTGCCAGACATGGTGATGAGTGTCGACAAAGCCTGGAGAGATAATTTTGGAGGTGCAGTCAATTATCTCCGTATCATCAGACGGGGGATCTATGTGAGATGCGATACGAGCAATTTTGTTGCCCTCGACCAAGAGTGAGTGGTTCTTGATAGGAACGATGTAGTCGTCGCCAGGAGTTCTGGGAACCAAGAGCGTAGCGTTTTGCAAGAGGATAGATTGGGTTGCCATCATCGTTGAACGGTTAATAATGGAATAGATGCTTGGGAGAGGTAAAGCAGATTTTAGACCCGTGAGAGGAGCCCCTTATATACCACGTCAGCGCCGAGAATAAAGAAATACCAATGGCACCATGAGTCCTAGATGAGGGGCTTGCTTCTATTGCAGGGTTTACGTGCTGGCTAATCATGTGTCATGTTGATCCGCCTTATGATACTCCACTTGGCAATTGTCAGATCAGAGCCAAGATGACCAGCACAGACGTGGATTTGGCTTAAAAGTGCCAAAGTATCACGTCAGCCACCTCTATATCTAACCCTTCCCAGGGGATTGCCATTTTGTATCTCTACTTGTATCGGATTTATCGTCTTATATACATGAATGTTTGTCGATTTCGTAAAATAAAATGCCAAACAATTATTTCATTTTCGGTCCATGCGTGATCTTTGCCATGTCGATCCATAATTGTCTTGGTGTACTGTGCATTTCATTTCCTACGGATTTATAAGACCAATCTCCGACTTTTCCGTCTTAGCAACAGTGTGAAGTGCAAATACTACGGATATGTCTTATACTTCCCAATAGCGTTATGTCATAAAACATGCTTCCCAACTAACCTTTTTTCTTGGAAAGCTATAGGGCCATTCCTTCAAAGCTCAAGGAAAATAACATACACGATCATTGGTACAGGAAAACACAGGATCCCGTATCGTTAAAGGAATGACATGCACTAAACTCGATATATACTGGTGTAGCTCGTAGGGCGCATGATCGCTTATCAATCTACGCTATGAGGACAAGTAAAGAGTCCGAAGTCCGAATATATCATCACAACTGTGCATTAGCCTAACTGATCAGAGAAATTGAGTGGTTCTTGTATAAGGATTGGTGGAAATACGCTGCTAATCTCTTCTAAGCCGACTGTGTGATCCAGATAGCCTTGGGGTCAATCGATGATTGAATGTTGTCGTTGACAATGTATGTAGGCTCATAGGTTCCAAGTTCAGGCTGATTCAACATCCGATCGGGGGCTTGGTGTAGGGGGATCACGTTCGCTTTGCATTGTTTCGAATGCTTGCGAAAGGTCGGGGGTTCAAATCCCTCAGCCTCCATTTTTGCAATTGTCCCAGCTGACAAAGATGAGAGACTTTCCAGCATGCATTACCAAGCGATATCTGCTTTTATCTCAAGCCCATATCTTAATATTAAGAACGCCAGTGCAATGCAGTTGTTTTTGCGATATTCAGCCACTTCCTTTCTTCTCTCCTTGTAACTATACAGCGCCTCGCGTTCCATTTTTATAAAAAAATAAAATAC